>JANIPN010000004.1:61904813-61919302 GCA_027478595.1 Erythroxylum anguifugum
TGTAACTGATATGATCAATTGTGCAAATGTAGCTTTTGTTGCATATGTCTAATCGTGGAAGCCTTGAGAATTTTTAATCTAAATCTAGGATATGGAATGTAGAAGAATTAGCAGCTTCTTCTGATGAGTTTTTAGAGTAGTAAGCCATTTTCCCCACTTTAATGGTTCTTCTGTGAATCTTCTGATTTTTCCTTTTCCTACAGTATAATTTTCCTATGCTTTATTCCATTCTGTTATTTTCTTAGCAGCTAACTATTCAATGGAGGTTAGAGAGATTGCAGTTTCCTTTGATAGTGCTATTTGTCGCTATTTTCTTACTTCTATTCTCAGCAAAGACATCAGAACATAAGAAAGTGTCCAATGTACATGAAGATCGTGAGAACAAAGATGATGTTGCCCCTTACATGTGGTAGGACATACATGTTGCAGACCAGAAGCTTGGTTGTTATAGCTGTCAAGAACTGTAAGTACTTATCCATGGTGTGGTTGGCAGTTACTGTTCAACCAACATCTGTGATTGGGAAATGAGTTCAAAATCTTATGAAAAGTTCATAAGGAAGTACAGTGGTTTAGTTATCTGGTAATCGTTATTCCCTTTTGAAAGATTCATGAAAGATCAGAAACCACAATTCTCCTGTAAGAATGACAATAATATGGCCTAATCTATCATATTATTCCCTCTGTCATGTTATAGACAGCTTTGCTTAATCAATGAAATCCTTTTTTTGATATGATAAGAAAAACTTATGATCACATGGCTTGAATCTCTTCATCTTCTTCCTCGTAATAAACCTCATCAACTGTGGCATCCTGGAATTGTTGGTACTCAGGATGCTCAATCATCCATGTTGCTCTCTACCTGTGTGAACTCCAGTTTCTCCATACCTTCCCAAGTGTACCGAAGCAGAAAAGCTTTCCTCCTGAACAGGGGTGAATTGCTTGCTTAGTCGCCGAACATTTCCTGGACTGAAGTTGAGTTGCCAAATGAATGTTGATACCATTTTCAGGCGATGTCACAACCAGTTTAATAAGTTCTAATTTAGATGCTGAGTTTGAACCAATTAATTTAAGAAATCTATTCCACCAAGTACTAAGAGTTTTTGGTTTGGACTTTGATCATCTGCACATCAACTTCTTTTGGTGCTCATTTTGCCCTTGAACATGGCTGATGCTGTCAGATAAAAGCCATGGAGCAATGTCCTGGCAAATGTGGCCGAGTAAAAGGGATTAGATTCACTTATAGCTTTCTCAATTCAAAGTTGAACCGACCTGAAAATCTCAAGCAGTAAGTAATTCCAGACATGGTTGAAACGATTCAAACCACCAACGGTGAGGCAAAAAACAAGAAACCAGTATATCAGCGAAGAATGGCAAATCTGATATCCTGCAAATTCAGATAATACGTATTGAGCAAGAAACAACAGTTTGAAGGGTATCAAACCTGTCCTTTGGAGCCAAACTCGACCACATTATTTGAATCGAATTCATTATTTAATCTATAGTCATTAGTTTATCAATAAATTATCCGAAACATATATTTATAATTATTACATGCATCATTCTACCAATATAAAAAATGAAATGACAAAGCTAGCATAGCAGGCTTGTCTAACACTTAAAACAAACACAACTCTCCTCACAAGAACAATGAGAAAATCCAGGCTGTTCAACTGAACAGCTTTCTTAACATGAGGCCTTAGCCCTCTCTTCATGGGCTTAACAGACCCATTTATATAGAGAGCTAGTTAGCAATTAGGGTTTTGAAGTCGGGAGCTTTATAGGTACTCTTCGGATTGCTTTTGTTTTTCCAACTTCGAGAATTTACAGCAAGGTTCATGCTTTGATTCAAAGATCTTTCCTTTCTTGAAAAATTTGTGTTAGTGGGCATCAGTGATGAGAGAACTAAATTGTTATCCTTGCACTATGATTCTGCTGTGAAGAAGAACTATGGGGAAAGTTCTATCTGAGATGCTCCTATTTTCAAACTTTTTTTTTTCAACCAAAACGTGGTTTTGGGTTCAACGGATCGATGATGTTGTTCATATTCTGCGTTATCTATCTGCAACTCTTTGAATTGGAGATAACTTCAATATCCTGAGATCCAGTTCTGTGTTTATAGCGTAAAAATCATGTCTTTCAGATTCTCTTGCTTCTTTCTCTGTTTCCCCTTCTTTTGGGGATTTCATGTTCTAGTTTTCTTCTACCATTTTTTTGTGGATTATGAATTGATTCGCCATGGCTAACTGGATCGATGATGTTAATTGAGAAACTGCGTTATCTATCTGAAATTCCTAATTGGAGCTGAAGATAGACACTGATTCTGAGGTCCAACCAGCTTCTGTCATCTTGGATTCATGTTCTCTTATTGCCAAAACTGCTGTCTTTTATTTCTCCATATCGACCCTTATCTCATTGGTTAGGAAAATTAATTCTTTCGAACAGGAAAGGACTCTGCTTTCACGACAGAAAAACTTGATATTTTAAGCTAATAATCTGTTTTCTCGCCGTTTCTGTTAGAACCTTAGGTTTAATGACATGGCTCTGTCTCTGAACTATGATGATGGGTTTATAAGATTAATTTTGTCAATGCCATGGAGCCTAATTTGGTTAGACAGTTTGCAAACGAAATGCTAACCGTCCAAGGGCCAGACTTTCTAAACTAATAACCTAAGCAACTGTTTTTCTTTAGGAGATTTGTCTGAAATTGAAATGTGGAAAGTTACAGTGTGGTTGAGACAGGCAGGGTTTTCATTCTGATTCTCATTTTCCAGCTTCCTTGGAGGAGAAGATAGAAAAAGTACTAAACACGTCAAGAACCACATGTCAAGTTTGACTCTAAACACGTCCTTGTGGATGAGAAGTGTCCACATAAACGCTTGCCCATGAACCGCAGAAACTAATATACTTGAAGACAAACTGAAACTACTAGAAAGTCTTAAGCTTGCACAGTACTCATCGAGAGAGGAAATTTCCAGACTTTCTCATTGTATCTGATCCATTCATGTCTCCATTATATATAGAAACATGATCCATTTACTTTTATAAGGCAAAAGTTAGAAAACCACACAATTTGAGTTCTTCACTTCTGGCAAGCTCGACACCTCAAACTTGCTAACTTCAAAATGGGAATGGTATTTGGGAAGATCGTTGTAGAAACTCCCAAGTATGAAGTCATCAAATCCACAAATGAGTATGAAATCCGCAAATACCCGCCATCTGTCCTAGCAGAGGTCACATATGATCCATCTGAAATGAAAGGTGACAAAGATGGTGGATTCATGGTGTTGGCCAATTATATAGGAGCCTTAGGCAATCCACAGAACACGAAGCCTGAGAAGATAGCCATGACAGCCCCGGTTATAACCAAGGGTACTGGTGGTGAAAAGATTGCCATGACAGCTCCTGTTGTGACCAAGGAGAATGGCGAAGAGGGGAAAAGCAGGGTGACCATGCAGTTCTTGTTGCCGGCGAAGTATGTGAAGGCCGAGGACGCCCCGAAGCCATTGGATGATAGGGTGTTGATCAAGGAAGTGGGTGAGAGAAAATATGGGGTAGTGAAGTTTAGTGGTGTGACAACAGACCAGGTGGTGGAGGACAAAGTGGAGAAGCTTAAGATGAGCTTGGAGAATGATGGTCAAAAGGTGATTGGTCAGTGTCTATTGGCAAGATATAACCCACCTTGGACTCTGCCTCCTTTCAGGACTAATGAGGTTATGATTCCTATAGAGTGATTGACTAAGAATGTACTAGTGTATACTCTAGTGAAGCTGATATAATACAGCATTAAGTTTGTTTCCTTCTTCCAGTAATAACTAGATGGATTTTGCTACTTCACAATGTTCTAGGGTTGCTTTTGGATTATAATATCAGATAGATTTTGCAGTGTTTCAGCATTCTATCTTGTATGGTCCTGGTTCAGAAGACAGAGAACAGTTGTTATGGTCCTGGTTCAGAAGACAGAGAATAGTTATACTTAACTCTCTAAAGATAGTTTCAGTCATAAGAGTAGATATATAATCAAGCAAATTCATTTAGTGACATAAAAGTTGCTGGAAAACTGATACAAAAAAACCTGAGACTTATTCCTTAAGAACTCATCCAGCAAACAACTTCACTATGATTACAATAATATTCAGGATAATAAGAGGTAGTCTCATAAACTGAAAAGCATGTATGAGCCCAATGACCTGCCCTTTGAGAGAATTTCTTCTGCCTCCTTGAATCTCCGCCAGAGTCCATCCCCTTCGAGCAAGGAATCGATCTTCGTTCAGTATTGCCAACGCATTTGCAAAAAGCAGAAGACCCTCCAGTAAAGTCCAGAAACCCATTTCTGCAAGGTATATGATGTTCATCATTTCAAACAGAAATTCAATGCGCAGTCTTAGCATGCAATGTGCATTTCTGAGTAATCTCTTTTTCAATCATTCAACCATTTCATTTTACTCAGTTCCGTGTTAAGATTAGTCAGCTGTCTCTATAACCTCGGATGCAACTAAAAAACTACGGAGTTCTAATTCAGGACAATCACACACTAAAGGCAATAAACAACAAGAAAAGTCTTCAATTTGAATTATCAAGTTTAGGTGGATATGCACTAAGAACCGACTGCTATTCTGCTGATGCTCCCTCTTCACATAACAAAACTAGCTGACAGAGAACCCTATACAAAATTTTACCAAGCTTGCCAAAATTGATCATGAACAACTAACAGAGCTGATGCACTAGTGATTACGCATTAAGTGAGCTAAATATGAAATTCTGTTGCTCCCTGACTACCAATATCCGTGCAATGTCGTTCTAACACTACCTGCAACTGATGCAGCTCAGAGTAAAGCATTACAAAATAAATATTCTGCAGAGTTCTTGATCACGAGCACTAACAACATTATGTGCAGGATGCTCATAATTGGACCAAAGTAAAAGGGGCCCGTAAGTTCATAATTCAACCTTAGATAATCTGGATAAGCATCATAAGAATTCTAGTTCTAAGGCCAAATCCGTGACAGTCGAATCTGTTACTGTACTCCGATTGTTGACCCCCAACAAACCCAGTAAACACTAGCAACAAAGAGAATCCAAATAGAAAGTTCATAACTTGATGTTGATGGATACTAAAAACTGGATAATTTATAAGAGAAAAGATCCCAATCACAAGTGAAACAATCCTCATTTTACTAGAAAAAACAAAGCTTGTTCTTGGCTTTAAACTCCATGCAATCACCACAAAAGAACATGTGAATTCTTACCAGGGAGAAGAAACGATCAAGTTAAAGAGTAATCAAACTCGACTTACCCGTGAAAGGTAAACGCCAAAACTCTTCTGTTGTCTCCTGTTCCAATGGTATGTTATGTATCAGAGAGATGGAAACAGAAACTCGAGAAAACCCCTTCTTGAGCGGAAACGATCCAAAACGACAAGATCTTCGTGCACTTCAACGTAAACCTGTCTCATTGGACCACGTCATCACCACGTAGGCGGTAAATCCGATCCGAAAGCGAAACAGCATGACCCGATATAGTGTGTCTCCCGAGACAAAAATGGATAAACCCAACAATGTACTGAAAGCCATGGCTACTTCTGTTCTGCTTCCACAAAGTCGCTACTTTTATGGCGGTATCTCCTTAAACCCTACAAATCCAACGACCCAGTTTCGAAAATCGCGTCTTAACGCACATTTTCCATTAAACCCTTCTAATGCTTGCGTTGATGGCAGCTCTGTTACCGGAGACGCCATTGAATCCCCAAAACCCTCACGCCGTGGCCGGAAAAAGAAACCCACTTCACCTTCTTCACCGGCAACGGAAACTCCGACCACAACAAAGAAACAAACAAGACGAACCAAGAAAAGTAGTGTGGAAGCAGAAAAAGGCACAATGGATGGAAGTTGTGATCCAGATGATGTTGAAGATTACGACGACGGCGTAGACTTCCCGTACGATGACCCGCCACTAATATGCTGCTTCGGAGCCGTACAAAAGGAATTTTTGCCTACGGTGAGGGTGCACTGGAACCAGATGCATCCGGACATCTACTCGGAGTGGAAGATGCTGCAGTGGGACCCGCCGGAGTTCGCGAGGGCTCCGGGTGGGCCGCCATCAAACGTGGCAATATCGCACGTGAGGCTTGGGGGTAGAGCTGCTTTCATGGGGAAGGTTGGTGAGGATGCGTTTGGAGCAGAGTTGGTGTTGATGATGAACAAAGAAAGAGTGCAGACTCGGGCTGTTACGTTTGATGGGAAAGTGAGAACTGCGTGTACTCTTATGAAGGTGAAATTTGAGGATGGGAAGATGAGAATGGAGATGGTGAAGGAGGCTGCTGAAGACTCTCTTCTTGCCTCTGAAGTGAATCTTGCTGTGCTTAAAGAGGTGAGTGAGACTTGATATGAATGATACTGTTTCTCTAAGTCCAATTGGTTAATTTCCACGATTGAAAGCTTTGATCTTTTGGTCTTAAAAGCGTTAATTATGGGATGTTAAAATTGTTGTGATGAACAATTGCTTCATTTCACTTGTAGTGAAATTTTATTGATATTGAATAAAAATTATGCTGTTGTATCTGCAATGCAGGCAAGGATTTTCCATTTCAACTCG
Source organism: Erythroxylum anguifugum (assembly GCA_027478595.1). Classification (NCBI taxonomy): domain Eukaryota; kingdom Viridiplantae; phylum Streptophyta; class Magnoliopsida; order Malpighiales; family Erythroxylaceae; genus Erythroxylum; species Erythroxylum anguifugum. The sequence goes on from JANIPN010000004.1 coordinate 61,911,405, forward strand.
GAAGTTCTGATGTCTCCTTCCATGGAGTCAACTCTTTTCAGAGCAATCAAATGGTCTAAAAAATTTGGAGGGCTTGTATTTTTCGATTTGAATTTGCCACTTCCTTTGTGGAATACGCGTGATGAAACAAGGGAATTTATCAAGAAAGCTTGGAATGAAGCTGACATTGTTGAGGTTTCGAGACAAGAATTGGAATTTCTTTTGGATGAGGATTATTACGAGAGGGAAAGAAATTACAGGCCTCAATACTATGCAGAAAGTTATGAGCAGATGAAGAAGCGGAGAAGTTACTATCATTATACGCGTGAGGAAATTGCACCATTGTGGCATAACAAACTGAAGTTCTTGTTTGTGACTGATGGAACACTTAGGATTCATTACTACACTGCATCATTTGATGGTTCAGTAGTTGGCACAGAAGATGTGCTTATAACCCCATTTACCTGCGATAGGACAGGATCTGGTGATGCTGTTGTAGCTGCTATAATGAGAAAGCTTACCACTTGTCCTGAGATGTTTGATGATCAAGATGTCTTGGAGAGGCAGCTTCGATTTGCAGTTGCAGCAGGAATTATAGCACAATGGACAATCGGTGCTGTAAGAGGCTTTCCAACCGAAAGTGCCGCACAAAACCTTAAAGAACAGGTTTATGTACCTTCAATGTGGTAGAATGTATTCAAAATTGAAGCTTCAAAACATGACTTGCCTGATCGGTTTATTGGCAGAGGATGTGAGGATTTCCTCTAAGATGAACAAATGAGAACTAGTCCCAGTAGACAATGCGTTAGGTCACATCTGAATTATAGGGTAAGAATGCAGTGTACATGATTCTTCGTGCGAGCAAAAAAAGAGTTCTTATGAGCATTTTCCCTTTCAGCAAATTTTCCATGGTTACTTTTAAAAGCTTTGCGAATTGCTTTCATCTGAACATTAAAACATTCTAGGGAACGGAAACAATTAGATGTATCCATGCGACCAGGCTGTTGCATGAGTTCACTACATTATTTTCAATTTGTGGCAAGGAAGATATTTATCACATCATGAAAAGTACCAGTGCCAAGCAACGGTAAGGTATTTTATGTTTGATGTTTTTACTGCAGATTCCAGTTATTGCTTTCGTCTAAGCTAGGGTAATTACACAAATGTTGATCGGAAAACCAATATGGTTAGCTATGTGATTGGTATTGCTTGATTGAACAGGTATCTAACTGGTTCAAATAATTAGATGCGTCTGTTAACTGCATCCATTGAAGAATCATGTTATAGCTTTGCTTATGATGCTTGTTTTTACCACAGCCGATCCAGAAAGCGCTTATAACTATGGAATAAAAACAAAGACAGGCTTCCTGTCATGTGTTTGGCACCACATGACTACCTTCCTATCAATTGACACTCTTTTTTCCCTTCTTTGCTAAAGTCATGATATGTTTTCAACAACCATAGTTTTGCCTAAAATGTACGTAAATGCATGTGATTTGTTATTGTTGCTGATTTGAAGTTGTGGGTTAGTTAATTTTCTAGGCACTTTGTCCATCTTATTCAGGCAACCATGCTTTGAATTCTCTGAAAGATGAAGAGCTTTACAACCATTTTTTTAGCATCTGAATCTTGGCTGAGTTCATCAACAAGATGCTACCACAAGTTCCAGACGTATACCATGCTCGGTTTCTATATGGTTCAGAAAAAGTACAAAATGGGGATAGAATCCATCTGCTTTGAATATGTTAAATAAATAAAATTACAATGAACACTTTCTTCTGCTTTCTTAAATAATGTATAAATCAAACACCTGAACCCCCATCATGGACAAAATGTATATCTATGTTCCTGTGTATCTATGCTGATTAATCTATGGATTTGAGCTTTCCTCTTACTCCCCTAAGGAGCTGGTTAGATCCTCTAACATCACTGAAACTTGTGTATATATCTCTGTTCCTCCAGTGCAACTCAAAACTTCTCGTGTGCCAGCCACTCGAAGCAAAATGCACGCCAGCCATCATCAAGGCGATGTGCATTAACAATATAAAGCACGAGCAATGTAGTTGAAGAACCTGACTCTTATTATTTTCCAGATGAGGTTCCAACATTTGGATTAACTCTCTGTACAAGTTTACGGCTACTAATTTGCTCCTGTGACTTATTGCATATGCAGCCGGGAAGAGGATTTGCATAAAAGTTCTCCTCCAACCTCGGCGATTCTCCTGTCTGCCTCAAATATGGTGCTCCAAGCCTGTTGGCATGTATCCTCTTAACTTTTGAAGAGAATTTTTCCCAAGATATTGTGCCATTATCCAACTTATCAATGAGAGCAATAAAGCTTTTCCTGAAACGGAGATCAGATTACTTGCTAGTTCCAACATCAAACCAAGATAAAGATTCAAAGTGTTATAAACATTTGACTTACTTGTCGGGACTGATGGTTGTTTGAAATCCTTCAAACCTCCTATGACCCTGCACCGCTTTGGCCATATTTCCATCGTATGTATAAACAAAAACATCACTTTGGACTGCAACAATATAATCCAAGGCTGCAAGGCGATTCTGGTATGGCTTAAAGGATTCCAACTCTTCTGGAGTTGCTAGAGTAGAATGTGTAAAGACATTAGGGAACTCTTCTCGAAACGCTTCCATGCTCCGACCACCATAGATCTCTCCTGCAACTATGTAGATAGTCGTAGAGGATGAATAGCCCATGGCTTTGAGGAACAGAGCAGCTTCTCTCGGAGACATGGGACAACCACCTTGAAGCCTCTTCTCTATACCATCTATCTCTTTCTCCTTCCAATGTTGGACTTTATACCTCATAATCTTAAGCTCCTCAGCTTCATCTGCAGTGAGGTTGTGGTTGCAACCCGTGAATGCCAACATGTCTTTCTCATATCTGGTATTCACCATTAGCTCATATCAGAGAACTGTGCTGAATTTCAAACTTGGAGAAACATCAATCATTGTGAGAGATCAAATGATGTTACCTTAAGTGCAGAGCAATGTAAGGTTCACTATCATTACGTAGTCGATCAACCAGTAGCTTCCCAAAATCCTCAATCTCTTTTGAGTATCTTAGAGCCTCGTAATTAGCACGACATCTTAGCTTCTGAATAGAACTTGCAAGGCCATTATTAGTCAGTCGTGAATCCGTGTGTGTAAACTTTATAACTTTGTGTTTCTTCAACAAATTTCCCATCTCTACTCTGTAGTAACTAGCCTGAAAAATGGAGCATCAAGGCCTTAAGAGTCCAAGAACACAGGTTGAAGATGAACAAAGAAAGTGACAAAATGAAACTATCTGCAGACCTTGGACCAAGAAATGGGAGCTTTTACGAGAGCCTTCTTTGCTGCAAATTTAGGAGGCAAGTATTCAACTATGCGAATATCTTCTTTCAACACTTCAATAAAGTGTTTCCAGTCAAAGATGTCTTTGAAAGTGCTGTGAAAAGGGTACAAACGTAAGAACTTAAAAGAGAGAACAAGCCTATAATGATGGAAGATTACTGAATAAAATTACCTTGGATCTGTCCAGAATGATTGATGATCAAGAAAAGGAAGAACAAGTGTTGCATTCATCAACTTTGCAATTGCAACCATATCACATATCTGCAGATCAGAACATACATATCATTAAAGCTTCAGATTATGAGGTTACAGGAAAAACATGGCTATAACAGTAAAACTTACTCCTGTTCTCATTTGATTCAATCCGCCATTGGCATGAGCCACTAGGTAGCCATTTGTTGCTTTGACTTCTGAAAAAAAAAAGGTTAAATATCAGACAAGAACATCAGAAGCAGTAACTGATTTAGTCCGAGGAAAGAACATACGTGATCTTTTGGTTGGTCGAGCTATGCATTGGTAATAGTTACCACTCTTTGGCTTCATCCAAATCTCTTGAGTCTGCAAAAATTGAAAAGTAAGTGCAGGTTCAATCACTCCAAAGAACCGAGTTAAGAATGCTACATGTGACCGTTGAAAAGTTGAAAGGCAAAACCATCAACTTATGTGGAAAAATCATTATTTTAACATTACAGAAAAGCAGATGATGGACATCGGCCAGAGCCACCATTAGCCGCTGAAAATTCAATTCCAGCCCGCTAAGAATTTTCAGTCAAAAGGAATCCCAGATAATATCAAACCATTTACATGCCGTAACTAGACAATTGATACGGTAATTTGTGCAACAAGGATCGTGAAAACTGAATCTAAGAGAAGGATAATAAATCAAAGAACAGATTTTTTTCCCGGGAACCAAACGGAAAACGGTGGAAAATTTCGGAACTCACAGATAACTTCTCTAAGCGACGCTTAGGCATGGCGGCTCTCTCAGCAACGACGCGTTGAGCCATGGCCCATTCTTCTTTGAACGTTCGAATAATTATAAGGCTATTCTCTCTCGTCCTCTCCACGTGATGACTCAGAAACGACACCTTAACGAACACCGATACGACCACCATTAACATTAAAACACCCAACAACTTACGGCCCATGTTCTTGCCGGATCTCAAACTCTGACCCCACGATGCCATTCCATGACAAGCGTCCTCGAGACCAAGCAACCACGCCTCTGGTAAAAAGAAGAATACTTTCCTCCTTAGAAGAAGGTACCTTATAACAGGGTGGTGGTGATGACTACAATGGTTATGAAAGAAATGGCTATGGTGGTGATGATGGTGGTGGGCTCCAGATGTCAAACCGTTAACGTTGCTCTCCTCGTCGGTTGCGTCGGTTTTGTCGGCGGTGTCAACGCGTCGTCGGGTGGTGGTCGGACACGGGGCGGTGGTGGCGGAGCCACCGGGCGACATGGCCATTCAATCACCAACAGGACAAGAAGTAAAAAGAAAACAGAGCAAAAAACAGAGAAAATGAAAAAGATGAGAACTTTGTCTCGAAATCAATGGAATTAGAAGGTGAGACGAAAAGGGTTGCTCGATGAGTCCGTGTGGTGGTCGGAGAGCGTCCGAAATGGAAGGGAAGCATATGCGAGAATTGCTATCTCTTGTTACATTGGAGAGTTTTGTGTTAGATTTATAATGGTGGCTTTTGTGCTCTTCTTCATGTCATGTGTTTTGTTTTTATGGAGTTTAGTTTGGTTTTTGGGACATGTTGGAGTTTTAATCATTGAAAGGACTCAATAGTTAAGGTATTGTAAAGTCTTATTCATATTTATGTAAGATTATGATATATCAAACTTTAGATTGCATTTATCTCTAATTTTTTAAAAATTAAATCTCTTAAATTTGAACAAGTTATTTGCCTTTATATGTTTAATCTTGTATGATCAAGTGCAATTTTATATGAGGTGATTGACAATCTTCACTATAATTTTCTAACTAACAAATCCATAAAAAGTAAGTATCTTTTAAATTGGAAATTAAATAATTAAAAAAATAAAATCAAGTGACTTTTGAATTGGCAAAAAATATATATTAAAAAGTAAATTATCCATCTAAATTAGGAAAAAAACTAGGAATAGTAAAGAGAGGCAAATGGAAATTTGATAAATTTAAAAATAAAATGATGCTTTAGGATCATTTTTAACATATAAATAAATAATGTGATTGGTTCAAATATTTTTTTGGTAAATTATTAATTGTAATAAATAGTTGATTTCCCTGGGAGAGGTGTGCCCGCTTAGCCGGCCTACGGGGTTTCCTCGAATCCAAATAAATAAATAAATAATTGATTTATCTATCAAAAATCCAAGATGGATATAAATTACAATATATACCAATGGTTATTTTGTATATATCCAATCAATCATAGGAGATATGTTATTCTTTTAAAAAAGAAGCAAATAGTATGCACTTGAGTATGCATCTTGACAAAATATTGTAGATGTATTAGATATTAGAATTTAGATTACTTTTTGGAAGAAAGTAATTAGAATTTAGATTACACTACATTGAGAATAGAGTAATTATATTTTTTAATTAATATAGTCCTAATTTCACAAATTTTATTATAACAAAATCCCCAAAGATGTATTGAAATAATCAATTTAAAAGTGTCTAATTTAAAAAATAATAATCTAGTGCTGAACTTTTTAAAATAAATATTATTTTTGTTGATACAGTTAATAAATGGATATTCATATATTATTTAAAGGACACTCGAAATAACATTTTAATATGATTTATAAAAATTTTAAAAAGTTAAATTTTTTTGACTATATGCATTTTTAATCACAAAATTAGAATTTTAATCCTTCCTTACTCTTGTTCACAAGAAACTATTATCAATTAGTAAAGTAATGCATCACCAACCACCATATGAAAATGACCTCATAAATTAAATTAAATCATTATCATATCTTACACAATACCGGTCTCTTTACTAATTAAGAGTAATGTTGCATACTACTAAACTTCCTCAGATCTTGCATTCAATATAATTTTTTATTGAGTTGTTGTCATTGTTATATCATATATTACACAATAATCACTTAAGCTCAACACTCAACTGTTTGTTATATTTTATGATATTATACAAAGGATGCAAATTAAAAATATCTTATTTCATTTGCCATTAATCATATCATATGATAAGAAATTCTATAATTATTTTATAATTTGAAAAATATTTTATAGTTATTCTTTTCCATTCACTAAAATATAGACAAGTATAGATCGTGACCTCTATTATTTTTTATAACTTATCGATGAACAATTTATATTCTAATTTGAAAAAGTTATTTGATAATTACGATCCGATTCATTAAAATATATAAATCACGATCTAAAAGATTATTTTTATAACAAAATAAGTATATCAATGAAGAAAATTGTTTTTTAATCATTAAAAATTATTTGATAAATATTTAAAATATTTCTTCATCCATATACTTATTTGTTATTTTTTAAATATTCGTTATTTTGTTATTTTATAAAAATAAAAAGAACACGTGAAATTTGAATATAACCTTTTTTCCATTAATGATGATGTAATAAATGGTTGGTAAGAAAAAATAAATAAAATTGAGAAACCGACAAATTTATTATTTATTATTATTATTATTTATTTTCAGTTCAATGAACCACACACATTCGGAATGTCATACGCTTCATACGTATATACACATAACTAACAACATGTAGTTTAAAAAAAAAAAAAAACATGTAACTAAGCACGCGGTGGTTTGCGTTGACAGAGTAGATCTTTGACTTTGCCAAATGTCTAGCCGTTGGATCTCATCATTGTTTGAGACAAGATTGATTCGGGCAATCATTGGGTTGTAGTGGTGCAGCATAGTACCACAGGATGTGAAGTACCTAACTAAAACCTCCCGTTGAATAATCTTAAGTCTTAGTGCGGTTCCAATCACATAGTATTGGAAGCCAGAAACATAAGATTTTGCGCGTCACATAAGAGAATCGCAAGAAATAATTTAGAAATAGAAGGGCACGTTCAATTTATTTTTTTAATTGTTGGTTAGGTAAAATGAATATAAAATTAAAATTCATTTTAAACTTGAATAGAAATTAATCTTTTAAAATTGTTTTATTTTAGTATTAAATTTAAAAAATTTATTTTAATGACTATTTTTTTAAAACTTTGATAAACCAGGTAAATATATTATTTTTATTGATATGACATTTTTACTAATTTTCTGTTTGGTTGAGCTTATACCAGTAAAACTTTTGTTAGTAGAGTTTTTTTTAAGATCTTTTCTGAGAATAATTTTTTTAAGAAGCTAGTTGACTGTTTAGCTGTCATTTAAAAAAGAATTTTTTTGAAAAAATTTCATAAAGTTGACTGTTTAGCAACATAAAAATTAAAAACACTTTTAATTTTAACTATATTTTATTTTGCAATAAAAATTATTTATGCATAAATATTATTTAAAGTATATTAAACAATATGCAAAGCACAATATATTAATTATTATATAATTTTAAACCATATGA
>JANIPN010000004.1:61934674-61954084 GCA_027478595.1 Erythroxylum anguifugum
TTTTATATATTGATGAATAACTATTTTTTAGATTATTGAAATTCCACCAAACTTGAGTCTAAATTAGATATTTCAAATTTGATCGAAATTAATGTCGATTCAAATGTTTCAGAAGTTAGACATTTTTGTTCTTAGGGACAATTTTGTCTTTTTTTGATTAAGTGGACAACTATTAATTATAATTTTGTGTTTTAATAAATTATCAGTTACGTAATTCGATCTAATTAAGGGTAATAAAGTGACCCAATAAATGATCTAGATTAATGGGTTGAAGTTGAAAAATGGATCTCTTTTAGTGTAGACCTAGTCCATATCAGCTTTGTGATGGAAAAGCCTGATATAGAAGCTATATAAAGGTTAAGGTCTCCTATAGTTGTTCATATCAATCGTAACCATACAGTTCTCTGACCTGTTAAGAAAGCTTGCGCATTGAGAAAACTCTAGAAAGACTTAAACTAAGTGTCGGTGAACAACTTCCTCAACTATCCGGGGAGGATCGGAAATCAATTTGGAGTCAAAAACTGCTTCAGAACTCGGAATGAAACCGAAATAAGGTATTTCACATTTCCTCCTTTTTACCCTTTTATATATGATCTTGGATACGTAATAAAACAACATCAAATTTAATTTTTAAAAATTAAAATAAATTCAATCTCTATCCATTACTATCATTAATAGTCATCTCTAATATTTTCAAAGATTTGAATTATTACAAAATTTATTTAGAAGTCTTGCAAGAAATTAGAAGTGCTTGACATTGACTTAATACACAGTTAAATGTAACGACTGAAATTTTCCACGCATACACACATATTTATTATTTAAAAGCACCGAAATGGCAAGTAGAGGGGTCGGTGCGTAGGTGTTTAACAGGAGTAAGTTTGCTAACTGGCAAGACTAGCCATGGTATCCGTCGAAGACTTCAGTTTGCTAGAACAATTAATTTAATTAAACTTTTTTTTATTTTTGAAATTCCAAATTGGATATAATTCTTATACTTTTTATATAGTTCTAATAAGAGTAAGATCGAGCTTTGAAAATTTTAAATATTAGGAATTAATTTAATTTTTTTTAGATTTATCTGAATTTTTAAAAATTTAATCTTTACTAAAATTTGAGTCAAATTAAGGCGGTTTAGATTAAGTACTTTTCTCTATTATAAAAACCTTTTTTTTTTTAAAATGAGTGTTTAGCTGTAAATAAAAAAATCACCTCCTTAATAGATATATCTTTTTTTGTAGTCAAAATACAACTTTTTAAGAACTCAAATTTGAAATTTCTCAAAAAAGCGTTTTTCAGGTAATTTTCTATATCAATTAATGAGCCTATTTTTAGTCCCTTTTGTCCTTATGTTTTACACATAATTCTTACAATACCCACAAACTCATATTTCTGTTTATTATGTATTTAACTATTTACTGAACTTGGATATTTATTTTGAGATTTATATAATATTATTTGGCTATTTTATATATTTTAATATTTATTTTTGATATTAGTTTACTTATGTTATAATCTATATAAAAGATTTGGCTAGATATATTTTGATTTATGTTTCATATGGTTAAAAATTATATAATAATTAATACATTGTGCTTAATATACTTTAAATAATATTTATATGCATGATTTTAATTACAAAATAAAATATAGTTAAAATTAAAAGTAAAATATATTTTTATGTTGTCAAACAGTCTATTGTATGAAATTTTTTCAAAATAATTCTTTTTAAAATGATAACCAAACGGCCAAATAATTGAGGTCGGATCTTTGAATTCAGTAACTTTAAATCATTCATTAACTTTAAATTATTAAGTCGAGCTGGTCTTCATCCAAACTCTGATTCTTCTAACAAGCAATCTGACTTGACCTAAAAATGATGTTATTTTGATAAGTCGGGTTTCTTAAATTTTAAAATAGAGAATATGGACTTTTAAAATTTAATACACTGGACAGGAATTTCCTTTCCCTGCGGTAAAGGTCGTCTGGTTGTGCAAAAGGCTGGAAACCGCGTGAGCTTTCCAATGTCCTTTCTTCTTCCTGGAACAGATACGAATGGTGGGGTCGCACTTGGCATGGTCTCTAATGTATGCAGTTTTGGTTGTATGACTAAGGTGTTTCGATTTGGTGGCATTCACTTTTACATGAAACCGACGTTTTGATTCCATGACCCGACCTTTCCGACCTGCTGGACCGGTAGGGTTCGAGGTCAATCCTCGAAGAATTTCAAGACAACCTTTACAAAACTGGGTCAAGCTCGTTAAAGGTTGGAAGATGCAATCCTCCCAGAATTTTACGACAACCTAATCGTTCCGTACGTTACAAAACTAGGTCGAGCTCCAACACGGTTAAGGTTGGAAGATGCAATCCTTATTAAAGACAATTTACGATAAAATGTCCGGAGCCATTATATTTCTTCGACATCGTAATCGTCATATTCAATTCGAAATTTCGCAATAAAATGGAGTTTGAAAAAATTTGATAGTACAAAACCTTATCCTTACATAATAAAAAAGTTATTTCCAATAGACCCACATACAGATACGACAATAAAAGAATTACAATAAAAAGAGCCATAGTATGTATTATACATTAACGTCATATTTAAATTGGGTTGGGCCAATTCAAACTATTCGTGTATCTTATGCTTGAACTTAATTTAAAACTTGATCGATCTTAATTCATTTTATTGAATTTAAATCAAGTCGGGCTAGATTAAATTAGACCTAATTTGTTAAGCATAATTAAAATAATTATTCATGTTATAAAAATTTTATTAAGGTGGATGGATAATTTAATGTATAATAATTATAATAATAATGCAAATTATAAAATATTTTTATATAATTTATAAGTAATTATATATATTTAAACTTTTACATAAATAACTTTTTTTTAAAAAAATTAATTACATATATCTAAAGAATTCAGCCATACAACTTGAAAATCAGCGTCCAATTATTTATAATTTGGGCTTTTGATATGCCTAAGAGTAGATTTCATTGGGCTAGCCCAAGTGTCCCATTCATGGTCCAGTTCCAAGGAATCAAAAGTGAAAGCGTTAGCGCCGTATAGTACTTTTTGCACGTTGTTTCTTCTAGGGTTTCACAGGTTTTGTGCAGAACGAAAATGGTGAAAGGTCGTCAAGGAGAGCGTGTCAGGTCCTTCCGTAACTATTATCTTTTTTTTTTTTGGTCTATAAACGCTTAACCCAAATTTTCTCACCAAAATATTTTTTCAATTTGTTTGTTCTTTACAGGCTCTATGTTCGAGGAACAGTTCTTGGATACAAGAGGTAAGTATATAGTTACCACTCTGCCCCGATTTTCTATGGGTTTTGTTCAATCGGATGTTTTGTTTAATGGGTTTTGTTTGGATCTGCAGGTCCAAGTCAAACCAGTATCCAAACACATCATTGATACAGATTGAGGGTGTTAACACTAAAGAGGAGGTAGCATGGTACTGTGGTAAGAGAATGGCGTACATTTACAAGGCTAAGGTGAAGAAGAATGGAACCCACTATCGGTGCATTTGGGGTAAGGTTACAAGGCCTCACGGTAATAGTGGGGTGGTTCGCGCAAAGTTCAAGTCTAATCTTCCACCCAGATCTATGGTACTTCCATTTATCTAGTTCTCTTTGATTTAGAAATGGTCATTTTGTTTTAATTTTTGATTTGGGTTTCCGTTTTCTTTCTCCAGGGAGCTAAAGTTAGAGTCTTTATGTACCCCAGCAACATTTAAGGTACTATTCAGCTGCTTGTACTCTTCTATAGTTGGAATGCTTTGGCTTGTGTTTGTTTTAGTTTCAAGTTAGGCCGGTTTCTGTAATGTCAGATACTCAGCCATTAAATATCAGTATATGACTAAGGACTCGGATTAGTTTGTGGCAGTTGATTCCTGAAGGATTGGACTTTATTTTAATTTGTTCTACTGGAAATTTTTTTAAAATGCCTTTTCATCTTTTGTGAAAAATACAGCGTGTGCTATGCCTTCGTTTAACTTGGTTGCCTATAGTATAAATTTCGAAGGTTTTGTATTGAACCTCCGCAGTCAAAAGTACTTGACATTTTGATAGAGGGAGTTTTCTAGTTATTATGTCTGTCATGAGTGTTTAAGAGCTCACGTACTAGGTTCAACACCTTGTCAAAATCAATCTTTATAATGCTCATTTTTAGCTTATTTCTGACTGTTGCAAGTGTTGTTTTCATCTGCTAGTCTGCAATTTTAGTTAGGAATCTGTGCTCTTTCTGATTTAGCAAGGTCTTTGTTGTTGGGAGAGCAATATATTGTGAAAAACACAACATTTATATTCCATGTTGTTCCATTGGTTTTATGCTTGAAGTTGGAGTCTGATGGTGTTCATTGGCTTCTTAATCTAACTTTCCTCATTTTAGGAAGATGTATTACTTTCTTTCTTCAGCATCTTTTCTATGGTGTTGTTTTGCAGTGCAATGATTCATGATCAAAAAGTAGTATTCTTGGTGCTGCAGTTCTGGTTGGGAATTAGAAATTGCAATCTGAATCGCAATATGGATTGAGCTTAGATTTTGTAATGAGGAGTGACACTAGGTACAGGTGCTTATTTTGTATGGATTCTGACAATATTCATGATTTATCATTAAATTTGGACTTCAAAACTTTTGAATCCCTGGCGCTTATGTTGCATTCAAAGATTACCAATCTTATGGACTGAAACATTTATTCATTCTTTTCCTTTGACCTTATCAAGTCTTGCACTTACTGTTTTTTAATGCTGCAAGGGCAATTACTTGACCTATCTGCCATTTTGTGGGTTATTCCAGTGGTTTTGCTCTGGTATAAACCTATAGAGAAAGACAAAACTAACGTGAAGTCAACACTATCTACTGTGCTGTGTTAATTTAATTGTACGCTATTCTAACCTAGTTTCAACATATTGTCTATGTAAAACCAAACATCGAGTACATCATAGCCTGAGGAAAAGAAAGCCTAGGAAGGAAGTTGGAAAGGTATTATGCTGCAAACAGAAACTGAAAATACAGCTTTGTATAAGTGTAGTTTACACCGATATTAAAAAGGATTCGGATCCAGCTTGTAGTTAACAGGTAAAGATCGATTACGAACTTGAGTTGTGTTTGCATCTCCCAGCCTAAACCGGCATTTTTAAGCCTGAAGCTGCCCGGCAAAAGCATCTTGGACATGCTGTTCATTGTTGTTTGCACTACAGACGAGATTCGAATTTGAAATCATCATTTAGCATACGAAGTGGTAGTTTTGCTTCTCTTGCTTTAAAACTAAACCAAATTTCATATATGGAACTGTGTTTTCAGGCGTGGCCACCATCTCCAAAGCACTTGATTGCTTGGTGATGTGCTCATGAGATGCCCTTTCCTATTCACCATCCATTCATTGTCGATAAGACAAGTGGTGCATATGGACATTCATATTCTTCTACCACCTGCTTCTAAAGAATGCTTGTTCTGTAGATAAAACTTGTCCGTTTTCTTTTGGCGGCAAGAGATGATAATGGTTCGGAGTTTTATATAAAACGACTTTTTTTATAAAAAAATCTGGTTTTGGACAAAATTGACTGGCTCTTTTGAACATAAGTTCGGCCTAAAATTTGACTAACTCGATTAAGGTTGACCCGAAACTTGATTAACTTGAGTGGGATTGGCTCAAGCTGGCAAATTCAGCAGAACTACCATGTGTTCCACGTCCCAAAAGACAGATTCATTTTGGAGGACTCAGTTTAAGAAGAAAACCGAATTGTTCTTTCAAATGGAACACCGAGATCCTGTGTCATTGCTGACTCGAATTTCGATTAAAAAAACAAGTTTCTTTTGGAGTTAGCCTCTCACGTTAAGCATACTTTAGGTTTGGACAACCTTTGCCTAATATAATACTTCGTACGCTGCGACCCGCAATCTACACCATGCCAAACGTCATTGTTTCGTTGTCTTTATGGTTTACTCACCATAACATTAGAAAAGCTTACATTTTTATGTAGCAACTACCGCCTTATGGTGAATTTCTATCGTTAACCCTTTTATGGAAATTACCAGCTTGTTGAAGCAAAACGTAAAAGCAGTCACGTTTCTTAGTTGGGTTAGTGCCTAAGCTAAATCTGGTATTAATGGCGGATGACGAAGATTAGCAGAACGATAAGAAACAAAAGGACAAAAGAGAAGGCAAAAAGAAGTATTCCAATTTGCTCAACCTGCATAGGACCAGCTGGCTAGTTGGTCTCTTTTCCCAATATTCGACCTTCAAAGTATCATATTTCCTCCCTCCATATTACCCTCCCTCCATATTTCCTCCTTCCATAAATACCCTATTGCGTTGCCTATTTCACCTCCCTATTGTCTCTTCTCTAACAGACTATAATATTAGTATAGTAGTCACTACTTCTCTTTTCGGCCTTGGGAGACTTTTTTTTGTGAAGATGGTGGCCGATACCAAGGGCAAAAGTGATATCTCCCTTGCCGGAATCTTTGCTAGTAGTGCTTTTGCCGCTTGTTTCGCGGAGGTATTGATTCAAAGCTGAAGCCTTTTTATCATTAACATAGAACTGTTATTGTTAGCTTTGATTACCCAGATCAACCCTTTTGTTGCTTCAATGATGTTTGCATATTTTATTCGAGAATAGTTTGATCTAAGCCTGCAGTGATCTCTACCCTGCATTTGTTAAGGTGTTGCTTCGGTGTTCTCTTTTGGGTTTATGATATCTGCAGGTGATGAATCCTGATTACTCGACTTTGTGATCAGTGATGCAATAAGCACGGCTCTGTTCCTAACCCCTTCTGGGGTTTTCTGTACTGATTCAAATCATCATTATCGTCACATATTGTGGTGGTCAAGTCTCTATTCACATCCTTTTCGCATTCATAGTGAGCTTTCGTTGGACAATTCACCTTTTTTAAATCATTGTCTTCCCTTCTTCCCTCTCTTCCACTTAAAGATTGTAGCATTAGCATCACAGCTAGTTCTTAACCAGGTGTTGGTTCTTGCTAATTTGAAAGACCTTTGAGAGGTTGACAAGGGAATTTCAGCTAAAAACGTATATAATAACGATTTATTGTTGATTCAAGAACTGTGGATGTTGATTCTTGAAGGTTACGTTGTCCCCAGTCGGTTCCAACTGCGGGTGAATGTTGTTGTTGGCTTTGTTTGGCTAGTGAAAAGTTCTTTTTGGTAATCAATATGGGATAAGGTGGCTAAAATGTCACATGTACATTTCTTTCCATTGTATTCTTCAATGGAAAAGATTCATTTTGCTTTTTAATTCCCAGCAGCTGCTTGTTTTTAATGCAGATTTGTACAATTCCTCTGGACACTGCTAAAGTTAGGCTTCAGCTGCAAAAAAAAGCTGTTGCAGGGGAGGCATTAGCCTTACCTAAATACAATGGTATGTTGGGCACAGTAGCTACCATTGCTAGGGAGGAAGGTCTAGGGGCACTCTGGAAAGGTATTGTACCAGGTCTTCATCGTCAATGTCTATTTGGAGGCTTAAGAATTGGATTATATGAGCCAGTGGGTTTCTGAAACTTTTCCTTTCCTTGAAATTGATCATTCATTTTGCTGGTTTTGGTGTATTTACGTAAGAGTAAAATGTTGGCAGGTGAAGAACTTGTACGTCGGAAATGACTTTGTTGGAGACGTTCCCTTGAGCAAGAAAATTCTTGCAGCACTCACAACAGGTGAATTTCTAAACAGATACATTAGTACATAGAAAATCTGTCAACTTTTATGTACATCTTCTTCTCTGATATTGGGCAAGGTTTACTATTTTCTATATCAGCTACAAGTGCCTTCATTACTCTAACCATTACTATAAGCCACTATTACTGTAACACCTTGTCCTCTGGAGACCTTAACTGTGCTTCTCTCATGAAACAGGTGCTCTTGGAATCACGGTGGCAAACCCGACTGATCTTGTGAAGGTTAGACTTCAGGCTGAAGGAAAATTACCACCTGGTGTTCCAAGACGCTACTCTGGAGCTTTGAATGCCTATTCCACCATTGTGAGACAGGTTGTGTATCTATACTGCAGGACAAAATAAAAACTTAAAATAAATGCTTCATCTCTTGTTCTAACTTGGTCAAACGTATCAGGAAGGAGTCACGGCACTTTGGACTGGGCTTGGACCGAATGTAGCTCGGAATGCTATCATAAATGCTGCTGAACTGGCAAGTTATGATCAAGTGAAGCAGGTGAATGTGAAGAGTTTCTTCTTTTGTATGATGGGTTAAACTATTTCTCCATTGCTAAAACTGAATGATTTCCATGCAGACAATATTGAAAATACCTGGATTCACAGATAATGTTGTCACTCATCTGTTTGCTGGCCTTGGGGCAGGTTTCTTTGCTGTTTGTATTGGTTCTCCAGTTGACGTGGTAAATTTCTACATGTACATACGAGCTCATCAGCCATGAGTTTATGATCTGTTTTAAAGTGCCTTCTGTTTGTGTATATCAGTAATTAGGATCTAACGTGAAGTTAAGTCTATTCTTTCTTTCTCCACGTCAATTCCTCTATGGCAGAAGAAACTCCAGCATTACGTATGTATAGTTTGCTTCACTGGTTCTGAGTATGTTTGGTTGTGCAATGTAGTAATCGCATTTACCGGACATAGTTGTTATGATTTTGTCTTAACCAGTGTCAGATCAATGATTTACTAATTTGTTTGCTTGTCAGTGCCTTGACTTTATTAACGTCTTAATAACAAATTCATTTATTGACTTTGAAACCCTTTTCTTTGGCAGGTAAAGTCAAGAATGATGGGAGATTCTGCATACAAAAGCACTCTTGACTGTTTCGTTAAGACTTTGAAGAATGACGTAAGTCTGTTTCTATTTATTTCAATACCGGTTTCTGAGAAATCGAAAATCTCCAACTTCTGGTGACTTAGTTGTGAAAGCATTTACTTAAAACAGATTAATTTCGTTTCACCAAATCGAAAATCTCCAATTGTTTCACCTTTATGGATGGCATGATTAGACAAGCATTTGCGAGCCTTTCTTCCAGCTGAATGTGCTAATATATCAGATTCATGTTTAGATTCTCTTAAGAAGTTTTAAGTTAAAAAGCCATTGGAATGGTTTGTGCTGTAGGGACCTTTGGCTTTCTACAAGGGCTTTATCCCAAATTTTGGAAGGCTGGGTTCTTGGAATGTGATCATGTTTCTAACCTTAGAACAGGTAAGAGTTGAAAAACCAAAGTCTTTTTCTCTCCATTTGGTTATCTGTTTTCACCTTCACATTGTCACATCTACTTTTGTTCATATGCAAAGTGCAAGATTGTGATTGCAATTAGGGTTGTCATTTTTGGTCCGGTCTGGCCGGCTTGAAGTTAGGCCTGGGCTTAAAAGAACAACATAACAAAAGGATATCGTTTTGGTATCGGTTTAAGTGGGTGTGGACCAGCCCGATCCGTTGCAAACCCTAATTGCAATGTGTTTCTTGTTTTGATGCCAATTCGAGTGGTTATGGACCGGTCGGTTTGGACCCATTTCAATCCCTATTGTGTTTCCTGTGCATATATACAACTATTTTTAACATACTTTCCATTTGCTTTGCTTTTCTTCTCTTCTTGTTACAGGCAAAGAAATTTGTTAGAAGTTTGGAATCCTCGTGAAGATGTTAAGAGAGTAGTTTTTGATAGAATAATGAGCCAAAGCTCTAACATTTTTTTTCCCCTAATGGTCTTGCTAGTTTTGGTTCAAAGAATCCTGGAAAAAAAACTTTTTGAGAAATTCAGGAATTATTTCTTTTAGGAAAAGAAATTTATTTCTATGCTTCAAGCTATGTTGTACTGTAATAATTGTCTCAAAAATAATAATATAATCAACAATTTCTACATATTTATTCAATTATTTACAAATTATTGGATTTTGTTTCTGGATTTTTTAGTGAAAAAAAACCCAATCTAAGTTGTAAGAGGTGTTATTTAAACTTCTTTTTTTGATAATATAATTTTTTATATAGAAATTGTAAAATATGTTAGTAAATAACGTTAAATGATTCCCAAAAAATAACATTTAATGATCCCATACTTATTGATGTAGATAATGATATGATAAAACCAATATTTTATATTTAATCCGCAGTCATTATCTTTTGGATACGCACTGGTTAAACTTTTGGATTGACACAATAGTCTGCAAATTATGCCAATTAGGTATTTTGCACTAGGCAAGTCTTAAACGACAAGCTCGATCGAGAAAGTGCAAATAGGGAGATTTGAATACAAGACTTTTTGACTCCATGTCTTCCAACTCTATCAACTTGACGACCCGTAAGGAGTAAAATATTATTTGAACATAACTTTTTTATTTCAAAATAAACTTAATCACATTACAATTTAGAAATTAAGTTTAAATTAACTTTGAAATTACAAAGTGAATAAAAAACATTTTTTGGGATTTTATTCATTATTTTTAAATATTTTCATTTTTATTCATTGCAGAAAATCAACTCAACCGGTTCTGCCGGTTTAACTGTAAAAATATTGAATTGTCAATTAACCTTCAAATTTATCAATAGGTAAGGATTTTTTAATTTTATACAATTTTTAGCCGATTTTATGACGATCTAATACACGTTGAATCTTTTAAACCTTAAACTTTTTATCTTACCGATTTAACTTCCAATCTAATTTTTAAAACATTATAAAAAACACAAAGATAAGCTGGGCAAGTCTCGGCTTGAGCTTGGTGCAAAATTTCTATTCAAGTCTAGACTTAGAGCGATTTTTTATTTAAAATTAAAAAATAAAAAATGATATAATTTTATTTAAAACAATGGCATTTTTCTATCTAGTTTGAGCATGGTGAAGCCTAAAAATTAAAAAATTAAGCTTAAATTAAAGTTTATTTAAATTAGATCAAACCTGTTGAGTTCAAGCCAAGTCTAACCTTAACTACTGCCCCAAAAAAAAGGGGAAGGGGTACCCCTAAGAAATATCGCATACTATTAAAGATATTAACCATAATTATTATCCAATTTATGTTGAGTTAATTTAATTTATATACACATTTAGTAATGAATTTAACAAAAAATTAATAAAATATTATCGATTTCTAGAAACGCAGTCGTTTCGATTTATAAGTAGACAACTATAAGTCTATAACGAACGCCGTCATTTTCTGTCCTCTCTCGTCTCTCACTGCTCCTGCATATTCAGATCCAAGAGAGGACCCGAACCCGAATAACCGGATCCGAACGCCGTCGATTACGAAACCGTTAATTTCGTTGCTAAAAGCGTTGTAGTATTGGTTAGAATTACTTACAATGTCGAAGGCGCTTCAAATTAGGCTTATAAAGCCCTCGCCGGAGAGCGGCGGAGTGGCTAAGCCGTCGCCGGCGGAGAGCGTGACTGTGGCGTGCCCCGAACATCTTGTCCTCGCCGATCTCCCGGTGGCCAAGGGCGTTGGTTCGGCGACGAGTGCAATTACGATTAAGACAGTGGGGAGGAGGTCGCGTCGGCAACTTGGCGAGAGGGTTCACTTTTGCGTTCGTTGTGATTTTCCAATCGCTATCTATGGACGCTTGGTATGTCCTTGTTAAGGCTTTATTTATCCTTTTTGGTTCTTCTCAAAGTTATGTGGGCTCATTACCAGAAAGTTGGGGGATTTTTGAACTGAGTAGAGATCAAATTTTGGGGACGCAAAGCTCTTTGTTTCTGTTTATGTCTTGATCATGTGAACAGAACAGTAATCTCTTGCAAGTGAAAAGTAATTCCTTTTGGAGGTAGGAATAAGCTTGACTCTTAGTTTATGGGAGCTAATACCCAATTATACTGTTTAGTTGCTTGTTAACATGATTGAAGTTTTTCTTTCTCTTCTTTGACACAATTGAAGTAATGGTTTTAGAACTCCATTCTCTTGTGATGTTATCTTCATTTAGTAGGTCTTCGGAGCTGCGATATAGTCTGGATTTTGTTGATTGATTTAATCTTGTTCTCATCTTTATAGGTTTCGTGAGATTGTGTGATTTTTTTGTTTTCGTTATGTTCTTTTCTCATTCCTTCTCTCATGGATGTACCTTCGAGCATTTTAAACTCGTTATCATTTTGTGGATCATATTTTCCTTTTTGGACATGATTATCTCATGCAGAGCCCTTGTGAGCATGCCTACTGTCTGGATTGTGCAAGAAGTGATTCAATCTGCTATCTGTAAGTAGACATCTAAATTTATGCTTGTAATCTTTGTTGCTGAACTTTATATTACTTTAATGTGAATTTTTTCTTTGGGAATTTTCGTAACGTTGTTACTCTATGTCAACTATTACCGAGTTGCAGAGTTCAGAATACTGTTACCTTACAGCTTATGTGCATTTGGCCACTTTGGCGTTTGCATTTGATTAAGAAATGAACTGAATGAATCATTGCTTATTTCTCTTGAAACACAGTTGTGAGGATCGTATACAAAAGATTCAGACGATCAAATTGATGGAAGGGATCTTCATCTGTGCAGCTCCTCATTGTCTCAAGTCTTTCCTAAAGAGAGGTGAATTTGAAACTCATATCCATGAGAGTCATGCTGATCTTCTATACCCAAATGCAGAGAAAGAGGACTGCCTGGAATCAGAGGTTCAAAGTATGAGACAACCAACTACTTCTGATTCCACAGTTCGAGGTCTCTCAAGGCCAGTTATTTCACCTGGTTCAAATACTCAGCTTCTTGATTCTGAAGACAAAGCCCGCCGGCAGCAAACAAGAGAACAGTCACTTCCGAGGTCAGTGATGCAACCACCGCCGCCATTCTTTGGGCAGGCCCAAAACTACAACTCAGAACCCTATGCTGACAATGCTCCCCCTGGCCTCCCGAATCATTTTCAAAATAGCATACAGATAAACCCCCAACCAGAATCTACCCAGTATTCAGACAAGCAGCAAGGAGTTTTGTCCGAGTCTTCAATACCAGAATACCCGCCCATGAATGCCATGCAACCGCCTAACTTTCTTATGCCTATGAATTCCAATCCTTTGATGACTCCTCAATTTGCAGTTCCTCCTTTTCAACCTGAAGGAGCTCAGTCATTCTATGGTGCTCCCTATGAGATGGCCCAGATGGCTGGACCAAATTCTGCCCAGGAAGTTGGACCAGAACAAGGGTCTTTGCTGGGATTTCCACCAAGACCACCACCAGGTGTCAATTTTATGCCAAATTATCCTCCGCCATGGAACACTGAACCAGCATCAGGGGGCCAGGGAGGTCCGGATGGGTTTGGTAGCTTGTCAGATTCTCAGGGCAATGTCGCATGTTATCAAGGAGATTATGGAAGGAATCCAGGAGGTCTACCAATGCTTCCTCCTCACCCAGCCTCTGGCAACAGGGCTATGGAACTTGTGCAGAGTAGCAACCCTATGGAACTCAGGGATGGCAAAAGCATGTCAACACCACAGCCCTTTTCACCTCCGCCACCACCTCCACCTACCTTATCGCATTTGTCGCAATCCAGGCGAGCTAAATACTATCCAGGTGATATGGGTCATGACGGACAAGGATTCAGATGGCAACATGAAAACCGTGATAGCTTTGGAGGTGGTCAGGATTAGACTAAAGGCCTATTTGCTGCTCAAATTTATTCTTTGACTGGACTTGTCTTAATCCCCTTTTTGATTAACTTGTCTCTTCTTGGTTAAGAAAACAGTTTATTATGAATTTAAGGTATACAGTCTGTTGTGCATTTTAGCTCTTTTAAGTTTGAGTCTACAAAGTTCACAATTGAATGAAGTAGATTAGGCCCCATCTTGTGAGTTTGTGAACCTAACAATTCATATCCAAATTCCACAAAATTTACAAGCAAAGTGTAAACAAATTGGTTAGGAGATCACATAAAGTATTTGCTGTATGACACCAAAGAAACCATCACTTGTCATTCAAGTATTTTCATCTCAATTCCAGCTATTTGAAAGTCAGAAACACCTATACAATTTCTCACATAAAGTGAAAGAAAGGAAACAAGGAGGAAGAGAAAAGATCAAAATACAATGGACAAAAGGAATTAGGAAGCAATCTCCCAAGTTTTGAATTTATGGCAAAGACAAGTTTCTCATCCCAAACACTCTGTAGCACGTTTCAAAAGACCACTTCGGAAATTTCGTCAAGTAATCAGCTCAGTTTCTGTTTCTCCAAAATCCAGTTTCGAACTCTTCCGACACACTCAACATTGAACTTTGCATACAAGTGACGTAGTTTTCTGAATGCAATGTTGACGTGTTTATCTACACAATCTTCATATCTCTCATAGACTGCAGGGAATGTGAGAATGATAACAAGGCCTGAAACAGAGATAAAATGGAGAATCAGACCATAACTTTTGGATAACAGAGACTTCTAGCAGGCATAATCAGTCAATTGCTGAACAGTATGAACCTATTCTAACCCAGAAACAATACGCTTGTTTCTCCCTCTGCAATAAGTAAAACTTACTGTTATAGCCCAAAGTGAGCATATCTGTTAGGCCCCCGACTACAGATATCAGCAACAGATATGCAGCAACTTTGAAGTACAAGTTTGTGTCTTTGCCGAGTGCAATGTCCTCGAAAACAGAGAGCAGATCATTGACACGATTCCGGATCAATCCGCTGACTTCCTTCACCATTTCTTCCGATAGATGCAATACTGGTAAAGGAGGAGGAGGTCTGCTCAAGGGATAGGAGAACAGACAATGAACAAATAAATTCAAGTTCCAAGGATCATCATACCCCATACAAAGTTCCTGATTCACCAATGTCACAAATGACAAAGTTCAAAGTTACCTTTCTAAAGAGGTTTACGTAACATACCAATTACTACATATCTGCAATTAATTCATATCAGATTGTCTAATTCCAGGAACATCAGGACATAGAAGACAGTACCTCTTCAGTGGAAATTAAGAAATTGGAAATTACCTGTTAAGTATAGCTGCAGATTTGGCCCAAAGGAACAGAATGGTGAGTAGGAGGAGAAGAACACTAGAAATGAGAGACAACAGAGTATATCCTGATCTCTCAAAGACCACCCAAGACGATAAAGTTGCCAACAGTATGCCCAAAGTAACGTTCTTTTGCCTCCATAGTATCACATCTGCGACTGTTGAAAACAAAGAACAAGCATGAAACTTTTGATCTCATTAAAGATACCCATTTGATCGGAGACAATCCTGTCAACTCCTAACATGAATTTCTTGAAAAAGGTAATACATTTCCCAATTATCAAACGAATGATTTATGTAATGCACATGACCAGAATGCAAGAGTAATTGAACGTGGAAGCTGTTCAAAACTGTTAGAGAAACATACCAGAACCTCCGCCCAGGATCTCATGAACAGTTCTCTGTCTGTTAAACAACCGATCGGATGAACCCATTTGAGCAGAACCCAAAAATCGAACTTTGAACAATCTTCAGATCTCTTAGAAAGAGAGCCGATCGGTGGAAGAAAGAAAAGGGAACAATGGGTTTCTTACCCTTTTTATCTATCTGACGACTCCCTTAAATCTTTGCTATTTTTTCCCCATGTTTTACTTTTGGCTGAGGAGCCAATGTACATTGATACGAATTGGATATATTCTAAAAAGACGTGGTCTTTTCTCTTCATGTTCCAGCCTAAAAGCACCATACCACCCAATTCTTTTTTTTTTAGTCTTAATTTCGTTTTGTTTCAATGACTTTCCAACTTGTTATTTAATTGAATTGTTTGTGTATATATAAACAGAGTCGACCATTGGAGATTGGTGGGGGCAGAGGTGAAGAAAGTTTTGTGACTCTTGATGGGCTTACTAAGTGTGTTACTTACTGGTTTCGTAGCTTGAAGTGTCGCTTTGTTTCCCCATGTTTTCTTACCGAATGTATACTAAATAGATTATCTGATAAACGTAATAACCTGCAAATCACGGAGTGTCAACGACTTGAATCTTCATCTTCATGAGTTTTAAGGACTCTTAAGATGGCCAACTTTCTAGTTTTGTCATTTTGCGGCAAAAGGAAGTGGAGTTTCTGGCCGTTTTGTTAAGAGTTATGTTGAACCAGGCTCGCAATTTTTTATCAGTCCAGATCAGCCTGGTCGAGTGAGCGGATTGGAGCTGAAACAATACCGGTTGGTTTGAATCATTCGGACCCGACCAGTTTACCATCCCTAGCCTTTATAGCTAATGGACTAAGATGCATAAGTAAAAGCAAGAGTTCAGTAATTTTGACATAACATTAACCGATGCAGTGTAGAAAGGAGAAATGCACGAAACCTAGCATGATATCTTGAATAATATAGATCTTTATAGCTGAATTGTTATTCATCCTTTAATCTATAGTTTAAATCTATTTCAACAAAATGTACAAGGAATGTACGTTGTTGTTTAATTTAATGACCCCGGAACAATGTGCTCAAAACATCCTACCTGCAATGAACCATTGTCACTCACAAAATTATGAATCTGAAAGCATATATTTTCCTATTCAGTTTGTGCTCCACTTAACTTCATCTTTCGGAGGAGTATTAGCTTCAACAGCAGCCTCTGGCAGGGAAGAACCGTCTTTGCTGGCAGCTATCTCGGATTTCAAATTCTGATCTAATTCTGAAACAACTTGTTGATATACAACAGAATCCGGCTCAGTAACACCACCTTCGTTAATAGGAGTCACTGAGTTACAGGCTTTTGAAGAAGTATTAGATTCAGTAGCAGCCTCTGAAAGGAAAGAACCCTCCTTGCTGGCAGCTACGGCAGGTTTTAAATCCTGATATTCTATTTCTGGAAGAACTTCAACTGAATCGTGCTGAGTAGAACCACCTTCTTGAAGAGCAATCACTGAGTGACAGGGTTTTGAAGGAGCATTAGATTCGGCAGAAGCCTCTGGCAAGAAAAAATCCTCCTTGCTGGCAGCTATTGCAGCTTTCAGATCACAATCTTCAATTTTTGAAAGAACGTCAAGGGAATCCTGCTGAGTAGAACCACTGGTTTTTGAAGGATCGCTGGATTCAGAAGCAGCCTCCAGCAGGAAAGTATCCTCCTTGCTGGCAGCTATTGCGGCTCTCAAATCACGATCTTCTATTTCTGAAAGAACTTCTCGATATGCAACAGCATCCTGCTGAGTAGAACCCCCTTGGTTAAGTGCATTCATTGAGTTGCAGGCTTTTGTGATCCTCTCAGCATCTTCAGGAGACAGCCACTGTCCATAGCCATTAGAAGCTTCAGATGATGTGATGGGGAACTCTTTTGGGAAGTTCCCTCTCACCAGGAATATGCTCCAGCCAGAGCTGCTCAAAGAGTCAAGATAAGCTGCCAGATAGAACTTTGAAAGATGCTGCGGAGCCACATAGAAACTGTCAAAATTATACCATTCCCTGTTTACTTTCCTCATACAGAACCAATGGTCATGCAAGTGACAAATAAAAGCATTCTCCATATCAGGGTTAATCTGTGCGGACTTAGCAAGTGGACTGTTCAAAGGAATGGCTTGCAAGTCCCATACTTCTAAAGCCTTCTGCAGAACCTGTATTAAGTATTTTCTGAAAACGTTAACTTTTGGACAACTTCAATAAATTTCTGCATAAAAAGTTGCCAATTGAACTAACAATGCTCACGTGCATCCTAAATAAGAACTACTTCAATTTAATTTACAACATCACTTGAAATTTCTAAAAAAACATCATTTTCTGATCAAAGGGCTTACCTGGTTCGTTTATAAATATGGAATAAAATATTGCAATATAAGAGAGATATTCATAACCAATTATGTCTTCATGCATCAACCGCATAAAACGCTCCTAGAAAAGGTTAACTGTGGATCAAAACCATGGAACACATGACTCTTTAATGTTGCACCACGTAGCTGTCGCACTATTGGTATTGAGTTGTAGCATCCCTAGTATTACTTGAAGGAAAAAGGAAACTAACTATGGGATCTTTAAAATTCAGACCCTTGTTTCTTGCAAACGATGGAATGTGGTTCTTTTCTCAATTGTAATGTATTGAACCATTAAAAGTCTGATGATAAACAGCTACATCCAATTAAATTTATCCTAGTCGTTGCAATCTCCAATTAATTCAATTTCCGGTTTAACAACAAATTCATGTTCAAAGAAAACAATGTGATTTGGTTGTATTATAATGCTTCCATGTTTAAACCTTCTCATTCAAGTATAGTTCTAATAATTAAATCACAAACTCGTTAATATGTGTCCATCTAAGATAGCAAATGGGTTATTAGCATCCACAGCAATACAACGCCAACTCAGTTGGTCAAATGTAAACTTATCCCTGGATCCTGTAAGTGGCAATTAAAGAGTTACCTTAATATTTCATTAAATTTCTGTTTGCGCATAGATAAGTTAGACCACTTAAGTATGTGTTACAAAGTTACTTATGCAAATCTCCTCTCAAACGGTATTTTGGACTTATCTAACCTTCTACCCTCACCAAATATATATGGAAATGGAAGCTCCAAAGATTAGAAAGATATGCATCAATGATTCTAGCATTAGTATCCATAATTTGGAAACAATCCGTTATGTGAACCAACTAGCAAAGCTAAATTGATTAAAATCGACAGACAATCTGCTCAGATAGCATTAAGACAACATAATAGTTAAGATTTAAAAGGAATATTCCAGTTAAAGTAAAAGACAGATCCACCACAACAGTTAGTCTTACAAATCACGATACGTGTACAAGAAAGGACAAACGATAATACAGCATGACTAGGGAGTGAGAGGTGGAATAACAACTAACCAAACTTCCATTCCTGACTACAACAGGACCATTGTCGAATGGAACTTAATCAGCTGCTTACTTAGAATCCAGATGCAGAAGGGTTTAATACAAGCACCAAAGAAACATAGTTTTGCTTTCTCCTCTTATATGTTCCAAAAAGAATAAAAGGTAAAGTCAACATAAACAGTATCTTGAACCCAACAATATGCTAACCGAAGTGTACCAAAAACCATTTCTTCGTATGGAAAATCTATCTATACGATATGAGAATCACATATTCAAACTTAATTAATAAATGTGATTCCTGATCTAGTACTTTAATGTTGATCAAGAAGCATTCCAAGCCGAATATTCAATAACATAACGGTAAGAAGGTCTTGTTTCCATAAATATGATCTGAATTCTAAAGCCTCCATATTATTTCACCCATAAAGGATTAGAGACTACAACCCTATACTCTTTATCTTTCGATTACTTATCCAGGGTTCATACTTCCATAAACTGTATCACTCCCTCACATTGTGGTCTGTTAAAAAAACAAACCTATGACAAAAACAAACAAAATGTTGATATGAAGAGCCTTCATTTGTCTTGGGTAAGGATCACCCAAAACCAAACTCAGAACCACTGTAGCTGACTTATAACAGAAGCAACATGATAGACTACATATTATGTGATAAGTCAGATATTTACTTGCCTAAGAATAGGAATTAGGTAGTTAGTTGGTTTCC
>JANIPN010000004.1:61969805-61993950 GCA_027478595.1 Erythroxylum anguifugum
ATGAGCAGTTGAAGTCAAAGATCGCAGAAGCTATAGGTTCTTCTAGTGAATTGGATAAAAGTTCAGAAAATGACAAATCAAAAGATGAGAGTTCCCGGCATGATGAAACCCCGAGTAGAATTTAGTGTTGGTGCAAAGAGTGACTTACCTTAGAGTAAGCTTCTTCGGTCTTGTGTTTATTGGTTCGAGCTGGCCGACTCTTGTTCCTTATTTCTCATTCTGCTAAATTTCATCTCACTGAATATGTTTTTCCTGAAATTCCCAGGATCTCTTCTAAAATTTTGCCAGTAGTAAAGATAGAGACAGAAACCAAAGGTGGCCTTTATCAACATGATTGGTACTTTTCGGGTGAAGACACACTTCAGTCTCAGCCCGAAACGGCTACCAACGGTGAATCGTCCCGCTTGCGTTCCCTAGCCATTCAAGGTATTAGCTTCTATGGTAACATGAGATTGGCGCAGCATTGTGATATTCTTTTAGCTGAAAAAGGTTCTCAGATAAGATTTTATGAAATTATCAACTTCATATTTATTCTATTTAAGTTTCTTCTTGGTAGAATATGCTTCTCTTTCCATTGATGGAATAAAACTATCTGCATAAATTGTGCTGAGTGGGAATGGAATCTAAGAACTTGCTTGTAAGTTTTTGAGGAATGGAACACTTGTTTTCTACACGCTTGTTATGATTTTGAAGGTCGATCAGTAAAATTGGCTGTTTAGGTCTCTTTCTTTTGTCCAACCGCATCGGTTTAGAGGAGGTGTGTACTGTTTCACTTTTGTTGTTCTAACGTCATTTTAAATACGTAGTCTCACGTAAATGTGTGAATAAGATGACTTGATACAGTAAAATTGGAACAAGTGATCCGATCCCCATGCTCATTGGCTTTTGAGTTAGGGCCATAGTATTATTATAGTTCTCGAGTAGACAGTTTCTTTAGTAACGCACTTGCACAAAAATAGCCACTTCATATATATGATTATGCCATTCAACTAATCCTCAAAACAATCAAGCAATCCTCCAAATGCACAGCCAATACGACACATAACATAAATAAAAGATGCAAAGTTTGAGAATTATTAAATAAAATTGATATATTTATTTTAATTTATAAAAATTAATTAATTTACAAAAATTAATTAATATTTTTAATAACAAATATTATTAAAATAAATTAACCAATAAAATATTTTTTAATTATTAATAATGTCTAAATAAATTAAACCAATCAAATATATATTAATTATTAATAATGTCTATAACTTATTTTTCAATAAATAACATTACATGCTTATTCATTAACATTACATTTCTTCAATACAAGTAAGGAATGACAGCCTTTCGATTCTTCGGATAGTCCTCCCCAAACTTCTCCAAATACCATTTATGACTAGCTCTTGCCCTTGGCACCAAATTAGCACATGTATAGATCAAAAACCCTAACCCTACCCATGACCGTGTCATTATACTCCACCCTATCCACTCCACTATCTCCCCCAAATAGTTCGGACAACTCACCATCTCAAACCACCCTCCTCTTGGCACCTTATACCCTCGTCCTCCTCCGACCCTCTTCAACCCCACCAAAACCCTGTCAGCCCATATGTTCAACCACATCCCTAACCCAAACACCACCAACCCACCACTGTACTTCACCCAAGACCACCCCCCATCACCGCCATTGCCATAGTCCTCCTTGTAGTGACTTACCCACCTGACCTGTAAGTACGCGTTCAGTACATTAAACCCAAATCCAATCATCGCTATGCTCAACGGAAACCCTCTTTCCCCTGGCTTGTCCTTCCTCTGGTTGTTGTGAAGTTTAAGTGGGTAGATGCAGGTTCGGTGAATGTAGTGAGTTATGTATGGGGCTAAGAGAATTAGAGCTTTTGGGTTTTTGGAATGTCGGCCGAAGGGTAGGAGGAGAAGGGGTAGAATGAGAGATGGGCACTCCATCAGAACCCAGGCCACCGGCGGCGAGATTGTGGGTCCCCAACCTGAACGGTTGTGCTTTCCGTACGGAGCTTGGAGGAACCTGAGGGGGATGTAGGTGAGGGGTGAAATGAGGTAGAAAGCGATGAGGCTGTAATGGAACAGTTTCTGATCGGATAACTCCATCATTATCGGCGAACCAGATCGGAGGACTCGTAGAAAACAAAGGGGGGTCTGTAGTTAGTTTTCTTTTGCGGCTTATGTCAATGTGAAGTCGCCTTGGTTTTAAATGGGGATTTGAAGCATAAAGGCCAAAACGGGAATAAATCATTGGGCTCTGCTTTCCTTATTTGCACAAGCGAAAGGAAAGGAAATAAAAGATGAGAAAATAATAGAAAAAAAATTAGTTTTTTTTTTCTCTTATTTGTTTTCCTAATTTATCAAAGGAGGGAATTAAAACTTATAGACCTTTATGTCCTGATTATAGAACTTGTTTATTTTTTGTTAAATAAGGATACAATGGTAATTTACTTATCTTGTCTTGCTTTGTCTTGAATTTCTCCTTCTTTCCCATCAATTTGGTGGGAAATATATTTGGTCTAAATTTCTCTCTCTTTCCTCTCCATTCTCTCCCATTCTCTTGCTTATTTTTATCCAAACAATAGAAAGGAAGAGAAATTATATTTCTCTTCCTTTCTTTTCTCTTGCTTTCCTTCCATCCAAACAAAGGCTTAGGGAATAAATTTGAACCTGTCCATACTTCACATATGATTATTTATTCACACCTTTTGGCATGGCATTTGCCCAGGCCAGCCATCTCGGATCAACCGTTCAGGCCTGGGTTGACCAGCCCTTGGACTCAATTTTCAAAAAGTTTGCCGATCTAGGGTTTATGGTGCCCAAGCCCGGCCCAATCTAAGACCCGACACACGTAAAAAAACAACGTCATTTTATGAAAAACCATATTATTCTTATATTTTTAATTAAAAATTATTTTAGGTTATGCCAAGTTGGGCTCAGGCTAACCTCAGGTCCCGACCAAAGCGGTCCTAGGCTTAAGGTTGATCTATTGGTAAAAAATATAAATTGAATTTAAAAAGTTGGAAGACTTAACTTTAAAATATATTTTTAAAAACGTCTTAATTAATAATTAAAATGAATATTTTATAATAATTTTAATATAAAATTAAGAAACTATCTTGAAATAAAAAAATCTAAAACACATGGCATAGTAGTATTAATAAATTCACATATTTGGATGGACTAACTTAAACAATTTTTAAAATTAATAAATTCACATATTTGGATGGGCTAACTTAAACAAATTTTAAAATTGTTAATACATATTAATATATTTCTTACTTAATTTAAATAGTTATTTGATTTATTTATTTTTTTTGTCTTAGACCAAGATATTCACTGGCGGACCTAGTGACTAATCTCCTCGCTGGCTTGTAGGCATCTCACAGGGTGGGACAACTAACCCAAGGATTTAAAGCTGTTCCATACTAAAAAATAAGTATCGAACCCCTAACCTTTGGTTAAGAATGGAATACAATGCCAACTCAACAAAAGTATTATTCTTTACACGCAACTTCATGACAATTACTTATTATTCCATACGTTATCCACAACTTTGATGCGAAAGGATCTTTTATGCAACGCATGAACCTTGTAAAGTTCATTGAATTCAACTCATCGTAAGTGACAAAATGACGAAGCAGTACAAGAAAATGTGAGATTGGACTTTGGAGATGATAAGGGTCAAGATAGAGTATCATTGACTTTTTTATGTACAACAGTTCTGTCTTTTGAAAGTAGTAGTAACACGACCCGTATCTCAATGAAATTTCTACTGATACGATGTTGTTGCTGTTGTAACACGATCATAGTAAGATCTAAGAAAGCTAAAATTGGTGATAGTTTCAGGAATTTCTTCTTGAAATAGTGAATTGCTGAACTTTTCTGCAATTTTCTCAGAAGATGATCATCTTTCAGACCCCTTCTTTTTCCCAGGAGAGAAGGCTGCTTTTGTGTGTGAGAAATTTCTCACCAGACTTCAAACTGGTTTTGATTCTGATCTTCCTCATGAAATTCTGCTTGATGTTATAGACATACAACCGATCATCTATCTTCTTCTTTGGCCTGAACACTATTACCTCACCACACCAGAAGGTAGCAACAGGAACCAGATTGGCTAGGTTTGGTGGACGACCGTCGAACTTGTGAGTAATTGGAGGGGAATCTTTCAGGTTCATATACCTTAATGTCCCTCCTGCTACGATATTACATTTCCTGAACCAAACTTGTTTATGGAAATCCTCCAAAATCCATACACTTATCATCTGTTCTTCAGGATCTCTACACATGAGAGAAAGATATCCTCCAAGTTCTAGCAGCAAGTATCCATCTTCATGTAGTTTAAGTTCTCCAAGTTCAGGTGCATAAGTTCTGACAGATTTTTCGTCGTTGATATCCATGGAAATGAAGTACTCGTTAACACCTATGTTCCAATGCAAAAACCGCTCTTTTATTTTAACAGGGTCAGTCCACTCTATTCTTGAGTTATTATTCAGTCTTTCGTGTTCTATCCCATGGAAAGGCCCTGGAATTCGATTCCAAGCAGATTCAGAGCAGCCAAGAGTGTAGATCTCTATCCCATAACCATCAACATAGATATGCACCACTTTGTACTCCTGCGTTGAGGAGTTGAAGGTGAGTGCAATCCCACATCTGCTGTGTCTACATCCTGAACCACATGGAGGCAGAGTTACTGATTTCTTGGTAACCAAGTTCATTACATGCAGGAGTTTCACATTCTTGGGATCATTCACTACGATGAAACCATTACAGCTTGCTCGAATTCTTCCCTTTTGGTTCAACTTGAAATGGGTCAACTGAAAGTCGACCCCTTCTTCTTTCATCACCAACAAGTAAGTTCTGCAAACTGGATTTCCTGATGAACATTGGATTATCAGTTCCTGTTTGTCTTCATGGATTTCGTTTTGCAGTTTACGAAATCTGCTGCTAGAGATTAGATTGTACCATGAGTCGCAGATGTATCTCATTTTCTCCTGAAGAGCTTCTGGAGAAACTCTAAGAAGAATGTTGTATATGATCTCATCAGGAATATGTGGAAAAGGAAGGGGATGATGATCTTTGTCTGCGTCTTCATTCTTCATCAGGTTCTTTCCTTTTCTCTTGCTCCTTCTCTTTGTTTTACTCATTACACACACACACACATACATACACCACCTTGAAGTTCAAATCAAGTATCAGCTACTTCTCCAAGTCCCTACAAAGATGGGAAATCTTAAAACAACCAAGTCCAACAACAGCTGATTCCTATGTTCAATTAGTCCAACAACAACTGATTCCTATGTTCAGTTTCTAGTTCTGTGCACCAAAACAGTTCCTCACAAGCATTGGTGAAGCAGTAAAGGTCCACAAAATTCTGATGTTCAACCAAATTCTGAAACTACTGCAAGTCTTGACGAACAAATAATCATCGAATCCTCCTCTTTCTGGACAATTCATACAAAGAGACTCGCAACAGTCAAGTAATTCGGTTTTTCTCTTCTATCTCCTATCTAATTTCTTTAGTTACTGTGGCTATTTCATATACTTAAAAGAAGTTAGGCCTAGTTTAATCCCATCACCAAGAAGTTACAACTTTGTTTCTAAGATAAAAATTTAAAAGATTAGAGCTTTACCAACCTTTGCTCTTATTTCCAATCCACCATCACCAGTAGCTCTTTAAAACAAAACAACAAACAGAAGATATACAGAAAAAGGAGAGCAAAACAAAGAGCTGCAAATTATTCACTGAACTGATAATAAAAGAAATTTCCTACAATCTTTAACTAGACTCAGATGAAAAATAATACTAACAAGAACATAGGTAGACACATTGACAAGAAGGAGAACATACTTGGAGATGTAAGATGCATGCAAAGATTAGAGTTTTGACTTTGAGGCCAACTCTAAAACTCTTGTGACTTTTTTCCAAAGACTTTGTCTTTTAGGGTTTTAGACCTTCAAATCTAGAACAATTGTGGTTCTCATACTTTGCCCTTTTAGGGTTTTAGAACTTCAAATCTAAAACAATTCTGATTCTTTTCAAATGCTGCCTTTTAGGGTTTTAGACCTTCAAATCTAAAGCAATTGTGATTCCTTTTAAACACTTTACCCTCTTAGGGTTTTAGACCTTCAAATTTAAAACAAAGTTTTGGATTTTCAAATCTAAAACAATTACTATTCTTTTCAAACGCTTTGCCCCTTTAGATTCTTGTTTTAGATCTTGAAATCTAAAACAATTGTAATTTTCTTCAAATACTTTGTCTTTTTAGGGTTTCAGATTGCCAATTCTAAAATTGTTATGATTTCCTTCAAACTTTTTTTTATGTTATTTATAAATTTAAATATTAAGTATATCATAAATTCTTGTAACTTGATATTTTATATTAATTCTTATATTAACTTGATTTTTGATTAATTTTAATTTTAATTTCTTTATTTTCATTATTTTGGTTTTTTGTTATTTTTATTCTAATTTTACTTTTATTTATTTATTTATTTTTCTTTTCGTTCATTCATATGGGTCATTCAAAAACTTCTTTATTAATTAGAGATAAGGCTACGAGCTATTAGACTTCTCCAGATCTTGCGTCTTAGCGAGATTTCTACCGAGTGTTATTCTTTTTGTTGTAAAAAATTACTTTTACGATATTATTTTTATTATTCAAAAGATTTCATTTTAAAATTATAAATCGGAAAAAATACTTGAAATATAACGAATCAATTTATATAATAATAATTAAATAATATTATTCTATAAAAATGTAATAATTAAAATAAAAAAATCCAACTGTTTTTGTCGGTTATGATGTTTTGTTTTTTAACAATATTAATAGCACGTGGCTTTCTCTGATTGGATACTTTCCTTAGCATAAAATACACTTTGTAATCTTTGCGTCACTTTGCCCTGCTTTCTCCTTTCGAAGCTTTCGTCTGCGATGTACCAGGTGCGTAATACGCACCACTAATATTAATATTAATATTTAACATATACATGAAAGTTAATATTTACAGTAAATATTTCTTTTGATATTATAATTTTTTAATTAACAGAATCTTTCTTTGATTAATAAAGAATGGAAATTTTAAATATAATGTGAGAAAAATTCAATTATAATATAATTTTTAGGTAAAAGCAAATATTTGAATATAAATTTTAATTTATTGATTTTTAAAATTTTAATTTAATAAATGGTTTTATGACATTATTTTATTATTTTTATGCTTTAGAGTTTAATGAATTTTAAAAAATTTGTTGTTACATTAAATATTTTTAAAAAATTTAAACATTAAATGAAATTTAAATACTTTTAATATTTATTTAAGAATTTTTTCTTTTCTTTTTTCGGTTAGACTATTTTTTATGATTAAAAATTCAACTAATTCGGCCAGTTTAACCTTAAATACTTTAAACAGACCAACTTTTTTGTTCGATTTTCAACATTTTAATTTAATTTATTTTAATAACTTTTGTTGTTAAAAACTGATTAAATTATTAACTGATCAATATTTTAAATGAATAAGTTTTTATAAATCAAAATAAATCTAATAATTTTTCAACTTTAAATTTTTCTTTTAATCACATTTCAAATTTTTTAATTTTATCTCATCTTTAACCGAATTTATAACAATATAATATCAATTAAACTTTTACTTTTAAGTTATTACTATATCCACATTAATCTCCGCTCGTACTTTGTGAGACTTTGACAAGCATTTCAGCACTATCAAAAAGTATTTAACATTGTTATATTTAAGAGTTGAACCACCAATCTTGGAACAAAATCCTCTTTACCTATAATCCTTTATCAACTTTCTTTTATACGATCTCATTCGCGCATTTTTCTAGATCCCACATATTTGTATAAATGGGATCGTATAAAATAAGATGAATACAGAGTTATTGGTACAGAAGATTTGAACCCCCGACTCCGGTGTACTTTAATTTTCTAGTTAATAAAGGTCGTTAATTGCCCTATTATTTATCGTATAAATATGTGTGTGTATATATATATTCACATACATACATATAAACTTTCGTCTCTCTCTGTGTCGCGACATGGGTTGATCATTAAATAAAGCCTTTACTTCTCTCTCTAAAGGCCAACAAGCTCAACCCACATTTCTCTCTCTAGGGTTTCGAAACCTTGTTCAGGCGTTGACAAGTGCTCTAATTCTAGGGTGTTTGAAGCTGGGTTGGGTATTTTTCATGGTTTCGTGATCACAGCGACTCGCAATTTCTTTTGCTAATCCGGAGACTGAAGCTCTTCTCTGCTACGTCTTGAGCACGGTTTCTCGGAGAGTTTGTTCTCGATTGATCGGTACGAATGGGCTACACGCGTTTGTTTTCTAGATTGCTCATATTATACGATGCAATTCTGCTTCTTGGAGTTGGAAGGCTTTCGTAGAAGTTTTATGTTAGTGTTGAAGGCTAGTTGTTTTGGAGTCTCTCTTGTTGGGCTTTAGATGTGGAAATTACCGGGAAATGGACGCGTATAAAAGCGTAATGGAGCTTGTTGTTTGATGCGTTGTGAAAAATAGAGTGGGATCTCATGTATTTTCCCTAGGAAATTGGGTTTGGTGATTCTTACTCAACATTTGGTTTCAACTTTATGGGTAATTGAATTGGAGTTCTTTAGGTGAAAATTTGATACAGAAGGTTATATTGATGATGGCTTTGCGATGCACTTTGCTTAAATTAGTCACTTTAGTAGAGAGTCAGCTTAGAGTTTCCTTTCTCCTTTTCTGTTTTAAATGCGTACAGGTGAACTAATCTTTGATGTGCTAAATCCCTCTGCAACAAGGAACCTTACCGGCATTTCAAAATTTCATGTTGGTAAATCTGGTTTGGTGGATGTTGAATGATAGTTCCCATGGACTTGAATGCTTCACCATTACCTGAAGACGAGGAAGAGAATTTTGAAGGAAATGTAGAAGAGTACAGTGCACCAGAAGAACGTTGTGAGACTGCTGTTGAGACTGCCCGTCGGGTATTGATGGATATTGTGATTACGTAACTGTTATTTGAGGAATGAAGTGTTTTGTTCTAATTCAAATTTTAGTTTTAATCTGGATGAGTTAGGCAACCTTTGATTGAAATGTATAATCCCATATTTATTGTAGGACTGTATACACCAATAATAACACCCAGTGAGAGACCTGCTGAAATGCAGGGTCTGGGGATTGTAGGACTTTATACCTAGAGCTAAAATTGTATAACCTAACTGAGATACTGTAGGATAGGCTGAACTTTTATTATCATTTTGGACAATGCACAGAGATTTTAAAAACAGTCATATGGTTGCTCTTTTCTGTTTTGGAAGAGGTGGCATGCTTTGTCCAGATTAAGGCTTGCATTCAAAACTATTGAAGCATTTGGAATCTTGAACTTCAGAAATGCTCATTAGGATTTCTTTCTGACTGAAAATTAACTACTTCTTGATGCACATGAATGCTGTTTGTCATAATATTGAATGACTCGGCGAGATAGCATGTGTGATAAGACTATAAGCTTAATTGGATATTGGAGGAGCCCCGTGATCTAAAAAGTTTTGGGATTTTTCTCGCTTTGCAGTACTTGGTTGTTACCAATGAGATGGTTTCTGTACAATAATTATATAATTGCTTCTGGGTTGTAATGGCAAGCATTTTTACAATTGTAGGCTTTATTCCATTTCTTTAAATTTCCATTCTGTTTTCTGTAATGCTGTCTGCATCGCACATGTGCTGGCACACAGCTAATGAATTTAATGCTGGGTTAGGAGCGTGAAGAAAGACGTAAACGTTTGAGGAATGATCGTTCTGAAGATAGACTTGTACGTAATTCTTGGCAACCAGCACACGATCAATATGCACCGTATAAACATCAGAAATCTTATGATAGAAATAAGTTACCTCCAGGTGGGTTTCTTACCTTATTTTTTTCTGTTGTTTTGAATGCCTTGTATCAAACAAAGTTGCTTTTGCTAACTTAGGCTGGCTGGATTGCCCTCCTTTTGGCTCTGAAATTATGTGCATCATTCCTTCCAAGGTTCCTCTTGGAGAATTCTACAATGATTGTATCCCTCCTGGTAAAAGATACTCATTCAAACAAGTCATACATCAACAGAGAGTTTTAGGAAGAAAAGTAAGCCTCCGAACTTGAAAATTGTTCTCCTCAAATCATTCTAGTCATACTTCTCTCTTTAGAATTCCAATTTGTCAATATTTTGCAGCTTGGTTTGGTGATTGATTTAACAAATACTACTCGATACTATCAAACAACAGATTTGAAGAAGGAGGGCATTAAACATGTTAAAGTAAGTTATCAATTGCAGTATGCCCTTATTTTTCCTTTTCCATACTTTACAATTGTAGTCAAGTAACTCCACATCAATTAATTTCCTAATCTTTGTTTTTAGATTCAATGCAAGGGGCGTGATGCTGTACCAGACAATGCATCTGTAAATATCTTTGTTTATGAGGTATGCTTCTTGCTGGAGGCCCCTTGGTTTTGAGTGCCAATGCTTGCATTTTTTGTTTTATTTCTGAATCTGATTGATTGTAAAATGTCAAAGTTCATCACCTTTGTATATTTTGCTTAGTGGTTGAATTATTGAATACTGCTACACAGGTGCTAATTCCCCTTCATTTCTTTTGCACACTTAGAAGTTGTTATTGATTGTGAGGCTATTTCTTACTTTTTCAAGTTTATCTTTAAACATGAAATCCTCAGCAAGATCGTTGTTACACACGTGATTATTCTTTTATCCCTAGGTCACACAATTCCTTTCTCGTCAGAAGCATTCAAAGAAGTTTATTCTCGTCCATTGTACTCATGGGCACAATCGCACAGGATATATGATTGTTCATTACCTTATGCGTACTGTGCCAATGTCTGTCACTCAGGTTGGTTTTCATTTATTCTTCCTTATACATCATTTTGTATTTTATTGCATAAGCTATAGCTTTTCAAATTCTAATACTTGATGCACATACAGGCAGTAAAAATATTTGCCGATGCACGTCCACCAGGAATATACAAACCAGAGTATATTGATGCCTTGTATACATTTTACCACGAGAGAAAGCCAGATATGGTTGTTTGTCCTCCAACTCCTGAATGGAAGAGGTCTTCCGATCTTGATCTCAATGGTGAAGCTTTACCAGATGATGACGATGATGGAGGTCCAGTTGCTCCTTTGCATGTATGTAATTTTAGAAGAACAAACTTCAAGTTTTCAATACCTTCTGTGGCATGTTGATTGAAAACTGTTGCTGTTAGCATTTTCTTGGCATTTTTTTAGCAACGTACATGCAATCAGAAAATGCAAGTACCATGTAAAATATTAGCTTCAAGTCAAAGTACATTGCTCTAACCTTGACTAAAATTGTAGTTTATTTATCGATCATGTTGTTTGCCTCATTGCCTTGAAATTCTAAGTAAGCATGCATGAAATTGAGCTTTATTTCCAGCTATGTAAGAGGTCTACTCTCCAATTAGCTTCAAGCTTTGTTTATACTTTATTATCCAAAAAGCTAAAGTTCTTGCATTAATGCTTGGATGGTCTGGATAATCATGTGGACTGCATCATTTCTGCTCTATGTTGACTACCTTTTAATGATATATTGTGTTCATGTTTCTGCACGAATCCATAGGTTTAAAGTATTACTTTTGGTGGAGAAACATACATTTCTTGTTAATTTGACAATCTTTCTGTATTGGTCTATACCTCGTACAAATTCAGGAAAATCATGAGATGGCTGTCATAATGACAAATGATGATGTTTTGGGTGATGAAATTCCTAATGACCAGCTGGATGCGTTGCGGCAGTTTTGCTACCAAACACTGAAGTTGAATGTTCCAGTAAGAAAGCCTCCATGGTCTTTTTGAAACTTAGTATATGCTGTGAACTGCTTCTGCCTGTAGTTTAGTTACTGTGATAAGGTTGTTTCATATGCATCCTTTGTTTACGTCTCTTAGTCTTTACATTCTTGTAATTCTGAAATCAGAAATTATTGTGGAAAATAATTTCCTATATCTTCATTGCTTTTGTACATGAAGTTCTTGTTTGCTGTTTTTCCTGAGGCTTCAGCAATGTTTGTATCTGTCTGTTTGGGTTGAAATGCTGTTGGTAATGCTCTTATTTCAGGGTCGTGGAAACATACAGTTCCCTGGATCTCATCCAGTTTCTCTCAACAGGTTCAATCTTCTTTCCTATTATGATTATGCCTCTGTGAATTTGGAAGCACAACTAATTCTTTGAGAAATTTGCTTTTCAAAAAAAAAAATCTTCAAGAACTTTTGGATTGTAGATTAAAGTTTATCCTAATTGACGAATTATTTTAGGCAGTCTGGGGTTGACAACACTAACTGTTATTTCTTTCTGGTCTCACTGTAAAAATTGTGGGATTCTCCTATTTGTGACCGTACAGGGATAATTTGCAACTGCTAAGGCAGCGTTATTATTATGCTACATGGAAGGCTGATGGAACAAGATATATGATGCTAATCACAATGGATGGCTGTTATTTGATTGATCGAAGTTTTAATTTTCGACGAGTTCAAATGAGGTTTCCGTGTAGGAGTACGAATGAAGTATATATCTCAACATATTCTTGACAATGGTTTCTGATATTTTGACCATACTATTTGTAGCTTTGTCTCCTGTTTCCAACATGTTACTCTCTTCTTGCAAGGGTTTGGCTGATAAGACACACCACTACACACTGCTTGATGGTGAGATGGTTATTGACACTATGCCAGATTCACAAAAGCAGGAAAGGAGATACCTTATTTACGATATGATGGCAGTAAACCAAGTTTCTATCATAGAGGTTGGATTCTCTATCAAATTCATTGCCTATCGTTACAGGACATTCTGTTGCTATTTTTACATGGTAGTATATAATAACTTATGTGCTTTGTCGAAGGTTTTAATGATATGAATTTTATTCATATTGCATACTAATAAAAGTTTATCCAATGACTTTGTGGGACATATGGAGACAAGGATTCAGTTAATATTTCTGAACAAAGATGGCTTTGTCTCAATCTATTCCTAAAAGTATCAGAATGGATGCCACCTGATACTACATAAGAAGCTTTTCTTGCAAGCTTGCTAATGGAATAGGTCTGGTTGAAGGATAAGAAGTTAGTGGGCAGTCATAATTTATCCTTTCTAGACTGGTGGGATTTTTAAAGAAGCATTGAACTCTGAAGTACTTTGTTGTGGTTTCAGGATACCATATATAGTCGAAGCAAATATTATCTTGACTTGTTAGAGATCAGTTGTATGATCAGATGCCTACTTTTACTTTCATGTTATCTGAAAGGACATCTACTTACCAGAAGTGTTTGGCTTTTGAAAAAATTTGTGCAGCGGCCATTTAACGAACGATGGAAGATGCTTGAAAAAGAAGTGATAGAACCTCGTAATAATGAGCGTCAGTATATATACCAGAGCAGAAATCCTTATTACAGATATGATCTGGAGCCCTTCAGGGTAGTTTTTAGTACCCTCGACCTTTTTTTTATGTTAATTGTATTGACTAATAATTTGATGGAGCTGTTTGGTAGGTAAGGAGAAAAGATTTCTGGCTTCTATCAACTGTGACAAAGCTGTTGAAGGAATTTATTCCTAGGCTTTCACATGATGCAGATGGTCTTATTTTCCAGGTGATTAAGATTTCTATTAATGGGGAGTGTGCAATTTTGCTCTTCCTGTTGACCATAGGTTATTTATTCTTAGAAAAGTTGATGTTGCCCCTTTCACCCCCAACCCTACCTGTCAATCTGTGTCCATTCTTTCTGCCTACATGCCCAATGTGTTGGATGCTTGGATTGGCTTCATTCTGTGATTTTGGTATTAGGCTCCATTGAATGGTTGTTGCTTTATTTTAGGGTTGGGATGATCCTTATGTTCCTCGTACCCATGAAGGCCTGTTGAAGTGGAAATATCCTGAGATGAACTCAGTTGACTTTTTATTTGAGGTATTGGTCAATCCTACAATGTATGTCAGCTATTACCTCTTAGTCTTATTTGTGGCTTGTTCTGATGCAAACTTAAATGTTTGAAGGTGGATGCTGATGATAACCAATTACTTTATCTGTATGAAAGAGGAAAAAAGAGGCTTATGGATGGGAACAGAGTTTCCTTCAGAGGTCAAGGAAAATTTTATGTATCATTTTGCATTTTAATTTTGGGCGTATGAAACATTAATTATAAATTTATACCACTTTATGATAACTGATTGTTTATTTGACAATCATGGCATACTTATCTGCTTTGCCCTAGCGCTCACTAATTATGCTGTCAGAACTATTCTAGGGAGACGTCTATATAGTAATTTTATGGTGATAAGTTACCATTCAAATTTTACGTCAGTCCTTAAGGTTTGGAACATGACATGATTCCAGTACTGAGATTTCGGTTTCTGCAGATGGTGATCCCTCTTCCTATTCGGGCAAAATCATTGAGTGTTCTTGGGATTCAGAGGAGCAAGTATGGATCTGTATGCGTGTCCGGACTGATAAAAATTCACCGAATGAATTCAACACCTACAGGAAGGTCCATATTCAATCACCATCTTATTATCTACATACACTTCATGTTCCTTAATTCTCCGGCTTTAACAAAAGGCCCTTGTTGATTTGAAAACAGGTGATGCGAAGCATTAAGGACAACATTACAGAAGAAATATTGTTGAATGAGATTCATGAGATCATTCGCCTGCCAATGTATTACGATAGGATAAACAACGATAGTAAACCACATCGGCAGAATGCAAATGCAGCACGACGAAGGTGATGTAGAATGTGTAAGGTTATGATCTGTTAGTGTTCAAAGTGATCTAATGTATGCAGATAGCCAATATTGGACGGTTGAAGCGTGAGAGCTCGTCTCTCGTCCCTTCAGCCTTGAAATTTGGGATATACTCGGGCATATCATCTAGAGGGTTACTGGGATTGT
Source organism: Erythroxylum anguifugum (assembly GCA_027478595.1). Classification (NCBI taxonomy): domain Eukaryota; kingdom Viridiplantae; phylum Streptophyta; class Magnoliopsida; order Malpighiales; family Erythroxylaceae; genus Erythroxylum; species Erythroxylum anguifugum. Next base: position 61,984,764 of record JANIPN010000004.1, read on the forward strand.
AATTAGCTGCAGCTTTGTTAGAACCTCCCGTAGTTGTGTGCTGTGCTGGTGGGTTTACACATCCAGTTGGTACACTTAATTAGTTCTCTACATTGAAATCCCTCTTTGTGATAGTTGTCCAGATGAGGAAAGTTAGGAATAGGATCACCAGTGTATATTTTAAATTCTTCGCCTTTGATGCAGTTTATGTGAAATGTAGCAATTCTTTAGAGTTACAATCCAAATCCTTGGAACAAGTTGCAAACTTTTCTCCTTTATGTGAATATCATTTTGCAAATTTCCCTTTTAAGGCCTCTCTTGATCACCTCACACCATGCTTTTTGTATCCCTTTTATAACTTCCTATTGTCAAATGTGGTTTTGAGTGTTTGATAATATCTCATTATTTGGATGTCAATGGGTCGGGCCAAGATCGGTCCATTTATAACTCAAGTAATGCCCGACTTTTTTAGCTTTAAATTTGGCTTGACCGAACTTTGTTAATTAAAAGATCAGCCGGGTTGAAACTTAAATAAAATGACGTCGTTTTTCTCGTTTTTGATAAGATATGGTAAAATTATACAGCCTTGTTTTGTTCCAATTAGTTTTGAAAATCTAAGTTGTCATTCTAATTAACAAGAGTTTAAAGTATTCAATGTTTGAACCAATCACTTGAAAAATTGTCAAATTAATTATTTATATGGCTTAAAATTCAATCAATAACTTCTTTTGCATGTTATGTTGAGTGTTTTACTTTATATGAATGGTTAGTTGGTAATTAATTTTTCACGTGAACATTTTTTATTAACAAAGAATTAATTGATAAAGTTATAAAAATTGATTATTTAATAAAAAATTTAAAACTAAAAACTAAATTAGAAAATTTTTAAAAGGATTGGGTTTAGAATACATCATTCTCATTAGCAATTGTATTATTTGCGAGTAACAATTGTAAGATTATAGTTTTTAAAAAACAACTGATTTTTAGTTTATTATATAGCAAATATAAAGCTTTTATGGGTGGTCGAGTTGGTGAGGTGGGAGGCATGGAGTTAAAAGGTCCTGTGTTTGAATTCTCTTACTTACGCTTTTTTTATGGAGCCTGTCGTACAGGGCTTGTCTAGTACGGAGTACCCAATTGGCCTGATTTACAAACTATTGCGTCAATCCACATTCAAAGAATAGTAACTACTGATTCCTCCATTTTTTTTAAGTCTAAAGATTTAATATTAGAATATCTCGGAAAATAATCTCCTCAATGAATGACTTGTACTTTTACGGATTAATATCTTTTTTGTTTTTTTTTCTTAATTACACCTTAAATGTAAAACTAAAATTTGAGGTAGGTATCAAGAATATGTTTGATAGAGTAGTTAGTAACGGAATATAATAGAATATAATATTATTTTATTTATCACATATTTTATCTTAAATAATAAAAATAAGTTACTGTCGATTTGAAAAGTTTAGGATGAAATCTAAAATAATAAATATGAAATGCTTAGTATACCCTCAATAAATTTTTATAATATTGACAAATGTTCTGTTCTATCAAGGTAGAATAATTATTCATTATTAATATATATATATATTTATTTTATTTCATCTATTTTTTAAATAATATTTAATATATGAACTCTTTCGTCTTTTCAAACAACAAATTTGTAATATTATATTAATTTACATTATATTTAAAACATGGACGTATTGGTAAATATCAGCGAAAACAGAGGGCTGATGTATAATTTCTGAAAAGTTTAATTTCTTCACTAGTCCTGAGTCCACCAGCTCGAAGCCTTCTTCTTCTTCTTCTTCTTTTTACTTGGACTCCATAGGTCATTTGAACCCTAATTCAAGGTTTACTGATCCTACATATAATGAATTTTGAGTGAATCGAAACAAAATCATCTGATGACATCGGTTAGGGTTTTGTTGATTTGCTTCCTTTTATTTATTTCTATTATTTCCGTTCTCGGAGAGGAGTCCAAGAAGAATAAATTCCGGCAGCGAGAGGCCACCGACGACGCCGCTGGGTACCCTGAAATGTGAGTTTCATTGGGTGCCAATTTAAAAGATTGTATCTTTTTTATAACTTTTTAGTTTTTTGTTGGTGTAATAAGTGGAGTGAATATAAGGAGTTTGGTTTTTCGTGTGTATAGAGACGAGGATGCCTTGTTGAATACAATGTGTCCTAGGAATTTAGAGCTCAGATGGCAAACGGAAGTTAGCTCTAGTATTTATGCTAATCCTCTCATTGCTGATATAAACAGGTAGTGGGGAAACACTTGTTGTTTGTTGAGATGATTGCGTTTATTGTTTAATGGAAAGTTTTAATTTTTTGGGTTTCAGTGATGGGAAACTTGATATTGTAGTTCCTTCTTTTGTTCATTACCTTGAAGTGCTAGAAGGTTCTGATGGAGACAAAATGCCTGGTATAACTCTTTTCTTGACTTCTATATGCCAAGGTTGGCTTTTGAAAATTGATCTTCTGGGAAAATGAATCAGTAATGGTTTAATCGATATCTCGATATTTCGTGCATTTTACGAGTTTTGGGAATGCTTTGAATGGTTTTGTACTGTGAGAAGTTTACATGGCTGCTGTACCGTCTGTTAGGTTGGCCGGCATTTCACCAGTCAACTGTACATGCAAGCCCTCTGTTGTATGATATTGACAAGGATGGTGTAAAGGAAATTGCATTGGCTACCTACAATGGTCAGGTGCTATTTTTCAGGTACTTTTTGATGGGTTCCACAACGATATAAGCTGGTTATTAGATGATATTGATGGTTTGATGAAGTTGTTATTGATTGTGTTCAGTGTTCTTTCTTATTTTATATCCTTATTTTAGGGTTTCAGGTTACAAGATGACAGAAAAACTGGAGGTGCCTCGTAGGAAAGTTAGAAAAGATTGGTATGTGGGTTTGGATCCCGATCCTGTAGATCGTTCTCACCCAGATGTTCACGATGAGCAACTTATATTGGAGGCTGCGCAGAAGAAATCAGTACTACGTAAGCTTCTGGCAAATTAGGTCAAATTTGCATGTTTATCTTCTTCTATTGCCCGAGATATTGCTTGGTATGCACAAGGATTTTCTTGATGATTGGTTAAATGTGGATGCAGTTCCTATCTATGCAATAGTAGCTTTGATTTTTAGTATTGCTATGCACTCATTATGGTTGCTTAAAGCCTGAAAATCATACATAGATAGATGATTTGATGAGTACCACCATTTGCCATAGAGAAGGTGGAAATGAACATTACTTAGTAGCAGTTGCTTGTGGGAAAATCCCTAAACACAAGTTTCTGAACATTTTTCTTTACATATTGAAACATCGTTGCAGTTCTGACTGCTGGAATTATGGTAGAATTCCTTAAAGAACTAACTGTAGATATATTTGCAGAGGCAACTGGAGCTACACAAAAAAGTACACCTCAAATGAATGCTTCCAATGAAATTGCACATGGAAGCAAACATGAAATGATCACTTCTGATGGAACACATGGAAACACATCCATAACAACGAGTGACCGTACAGTTAAAGAATCCCGTCAGGAGAACGAAAAGAAAATTGATGAGAGTCAAATAAAGACAAATTTAGAACTGCCTACAAGGATGGACAATTCTTCTAATAATGTTTCAGTCTTAATCAATGCTACATATACGGGACTAAACACTGGGAGACGACTTTTGGAAGATAGCATTTCGAAGAATCCCCCGGGAGGCAGTTCAGAATCGAAGGACCACGCAAATGCAGAATATGTGGCAACTGTGGAAAATGATGGAGGGTTAGAAGCAGATGCTGATTCATCTTTTGAGTTGTTCCGCGATAGTGATGAGCTGGCCGATGAGTATAGTTATGACTATGATGACTATGTGAACCAATCCATGTGGGGAGATGAGGATTGGACTGAAGCACAACATGAGAAATTGGAGGACTATGTGAATGTTGACTCACATATCTTGTGCACTCCCGTAAGTCTAATACTTGATAAAAACTTTAGTTATGAGCTTGCATCAAAGATGGTAGATTAGATTAAATATTTGGACTTGAATTAAGTTTTTCTACTGTCTTAGGTCATAGCAGATATTGACAATGATGGGGTGACAGAAATGATTGTTGCAGTTTCATATTTCTTCGATCAAGAGTAAGATACCTTCAATTTTGTCACAACTTATATTTACCTTTTCTTCAATCTGTGCAATCAATTATTTGGTTGAATTAACTTGGGAGACCTTCCCTTCTCTTGTGTTTGATGCTACTCTTTTACCTTTGGAATGATAATTTTTAATATCTTTAGTGCATTCCTGATAATTCTGTACATTTGACAGGTACTATGACAACCCTGAGCATTTGAAGGAACTGGGTAGTATAGATATTGGAAAATATGTTGCTAGCTCTATTGTTGTATTTGACCTTGATAAAAAGCAAGTCAAATGGACTAAAGAGCTGGATCTTAGCACTGATACTCAAAACTACCGTGCATATATACATTCTTCTCCTACATTAGTTGACTTGGATGGAGATGGAAATTTGGACATTCTTGTAGGAACATCATTTGGCTTGTTCTACGTGCTTGATCATCATGGTAAAATTCCTTACAGATCATTTGGTTTTGAATTTTAGTGTCACTTTTATACTGGTATCTCATCCCTGGATGCATTCTCTTCTCTTGCTGCCACTTAAACACGCTGAAATGCTAGCAGTCATACTTTGCTGCTACTTGACTCTGTACTTCTATTTTTGCTTGGAAATGGTAGTATCTGTTTTGATCCAATGTTTCTTTTCCACCAGTCTGAAGTTACTGTCTCCCTTCTTGGTTTTACTCTTTGGAGAATTAAGAGCAGTTGGAAAATTAAGGTTGTGAAACTGTGCTTTCATCCATAATTCATTGTTTCTCTATTTCAAACTATGTTCTCAGTCATTGCTTCTCCATTTGAAACTATGTTCTCAGTGCTTTATGAGTCTCCTTCAATGGCTACTTAGTTTTATTTCTTCAGAGAATAGTTGGAAGATAAGATGTAACTTTATCATTCAGGAAATTTAAGAGAAAAGTTCCCTCTTGAGATGGCCGAAATTCAAGGAGCTGTAGTTGCTGCTGATATCAATGACGATGGAAAGATTGAACTAGTAACTACCGATACGCATGGCACTGTTGCCGCGTGGACTTCCCAGGGAAAAGAGATATGGGAGAAGCACCTTAAGAGTCATATTGCCCAGGTCAGTCATGACCTTGATTCATTCAATTTAAGTACCTCTGCACATTGAAGGCAGAACGTTCTTGATTTAATTGCCAGTACGATGTAGCGTCTAGGAATTTTTTCCAATTTACATAAAGACCTCACCAGGTACCTTCAGAAGTTTGTATTGGAGTTAGGTATTGATGTACAGAAAAAAGTTACTATTTCCAATTTTTATATGATGAAGTTTGCTTCGCATTTGGAATAATCCAACATGGAAAGATGTACTTAAAAGTTCGTCATGATTTGTATCTCAGGGTCCAACAGTAGGCGATGTTGATGGTGATGGCCATACTGATGTAGTGGTTCCAACTCTATCAGGGAACATACACGTTCTCAGTGGCAAGGATGGTTCCATAGTTCGTCCTTACCCTTATAGGACCCATGGGAGAGTGATGAATCAGGTTCTTCTAGTTGATTTGAGTAAACGTGGAGAGAAAAGCAGGGGGCTTACTCTTGTGACCACGTCATTTGATGGTTACCTGTACCTCATAGATGGACCTACATCTTGTGCTGATGTTGTTGATATTGGTGAAATTTCGTAAGATTTCTCCAACACTTTTGTGTTTCAATTTGTTTTCTTTCTCATATTATTTAGTTGTGATTTGTGGATCTCTTTGTCACAGATACAGCATGGTCTTGGCAGACAATGTTGATGGTGGAGATGATCTCGACCTTGTTGTTACAACAATGAATGGGAATGTCTTCTGTTTCTCAACTCCTGCTCCCCATCATCCCCTCAAGGCAAATTTCCTCCAAGCTTTTTTATGGGTGATTGTCTTTTATGGTCTCCTTGCATTTTGAAAACTTTGTGGTTCAAACTTTCAGGCTTGGAGATCAGCTGATCAAGGGAGAAATAATGTTGCATATCGTTACAATCGTGAAGGGGTCTATGTTACACATCCATCAAGAGCATTCCGTGATGAGGAAGGGAAGAACTTCTGGGTGGAGATTGAGATTGTAGATAAGCACAGATACCCTTCTGGGTCTCAAGCACCTTATAATGTCACTGTAAGTTTCTCCTTCCTGTGTGATTTTGAGTACTTGAGCACTCAAACATAAACCCAAAGAAGCGCCTTGAAGTTATTGATTCCAATTCAAACATCGCAGACAACCTTGTTAGCCCCAGGCAACTACCAAGGTGATAGAACCATAAAGCAAAGTCAAGTCTTCGACCGTCCAGGAAAATATAGGATCAAACTTCCAACAGTTGCAATGAGGACTACAGGAACTGTCTTGGTGGAGATGGTTGACAAGAACGGACTTTATTTCTCAGATGACTTCTCGCTGACATTTCACATGTATTACTATAAAATACTGAAGTGGCTACTCGTCCTCCCAATGCTTGGGATGTTTGGTGTTCTTGTTATCCTTCGTCCACAAGAGGCAATGCCTTTACCATCTTTTTCACGCAACACCGACTAGTGGCGATCAATCTGTGGGCTGTCACAATTTGCACTGTTGGTTTTGCCAATCTTGATGAAGACCTGGATCTTTCAGCTGAACACAGGCCAAGACTTTTCAAGTGGTACAAAGATTGTAGAGTTTCTGAGAAAAGTTTTCATGATCTTGACATTGAATAGGCTGCTTACTCTTGAATTTTGAAGATGAACAGCTTTAGCTCATCTCTTGACAATTTCATTTGTAACTTACTCTTGATTTAATTCTTGACACAGAAGGAAGGAAAAAGAAGTAAAGAGAAGGGAAGAAAGGATTGAACTTTACCAATTATTTAAGGAATCAACTTTCCCAATTATTTTTCTTCCATAATAAGATATTAGTGTATTTCTCATTCAACCATTTATAGAAAAGATAAAGAGTTGCAAAGCATGGACTTTCATGTCATCCCATCTCTAGTGATAATGTTATTGTTTCAATGTAACTTTGTATTTTACCAAGTCGTTTGAAGGTTTCAGACTTTTGAAATCTAACTTTTAACACTTTTGAGTACTTAAAGATTCTTAGGATGTTCTTAAATACTTTGCCAAACTAATATAACAGAACCTTATACCCTAACTTGACATGACTAATTAGTATATTTTTTAACCGAAGTTTTTTGTGTCACGCAGTAACGTCTCATTGCTTGACTTGTCATCTTGTTCGAGAAGTCAGCAACGACGTACTGGACATTCCAAAGTTCTTTGGATTCCTTTTTTTAACTCAAAATGCTAAGTGTGAAAAAATATCTTCGTGAGTGACTCAATCATTTAACCATTTTGATTAAAGTCCACTTAACACGAAAAAATAAAATATCAACAAGCAATAGCATTGGAATTCTTGAATCTGTTCTGATATGACAAACAACAGAAACAAAAATTCTAGCTTTTGCTGGACTCGTTATTCTAACATCCGATTTGATATATATTCACATGAAAAAAGCTCTCAGAAACGACAAAATAACATAGAATTCCCAAAGGGTATGGAAGCTAGTATATGGTTTAGAACAAGTAAAGGAAAAAAAAATAGTGATTCAAAAGCCCTGCAAGACAGGTCTTTTACCAAGCCTTTTGATTTCTCTGTCCATCTGCCCAGTAAGCATTAAACCAAACATCTTATAATCACACAGAAAAGACCAAAACGGATGCCCAAAAGTTGCAGGAACATTCCCTTCCACAAAGAAATGGCTGTACCAAGCACAACCATAACCAACCACAGGCACAAAAACCAGAAACCACCAATTGAAGATCAAAGAGTATAGCACAACATACTGGCTAAAGTCCCCACAAAGTGCCATCGCCTTGTTGTTGGTTTCGAGTGTTGGGTCACGTAAAAGGCCCAGAACTCTTCCAAGCTCCTAAAGTTCATACCTTTCCAACTATCAGAAAAATACCCAGTTGAGAATTCCTTGGTTGCTTCGCCTTTTCACTAAATTCTTGAAAACCCAGCTCAGAACAAAGCAAATCCTATCTGGGTTCCGATTCGTTCGGCAGAAAGCAGAGGAATTGAAGGTTTAGGGGTGTGGCTGGCGTTGAAACAATAATAGGAAACAGCAAAGCCAGAGACTCTGTGGATGGGGTAAGACCGTAATTTGGATTTTATTTCTGTTTTGAGTTCTTTAAAAGTCAGGAATGAGCTACAAGCCTACAAGTGATCCAATATATATAAGGATGGTTTTGAATGGCGAATAGTTGCTTTGTCGATATTCGCCTATCATTTTTTATTTTTTAATCCAAATTTTCTATTTTTTAATGTATTATATGTAAATATTTGCTAAATACACTAATTTATACATAAATTTCTTAGTGAATTAATAATACAAAATGATTGATAATAAACTAAACGAGTTGTAATTAAATACATTGAAATGTATAAATAATGTAATAAATGAAAATTTTTAACCTTTTTAGTTCTTATTATTCATATAAATTTGGTCATAAGAGGGAGTAGCTTAATGTCAAAGACAGAGTTATATAAACTTTATAACAAAAAATCCTCTGAAAAGACATTAATCTGATCACAGCAGATTGAGATATCCAAGCAAGTAACATCCATTACAAAGCAAGCACTTTTGCCGAATCCGTATAGCCTTTGGCAGTACTGTAACAGACAAGCTTTTCGAGTAATCATATGTTCTTAACTTTTTCATTTCAGCCTCAGCCATTTTGATCTTGTGTGATCCTTTAATCTTCCAAGTTACTGTATCATTATTCCTTAATAACACAGGCAATTTAAAGCCTATACCAGTACTGATAAAAGTCGCGGTCAGTATTCTCATCTCAGAATTTCCAGCTCTTAGACAGGATTTGAAAGTTCAACCCTCTTTGTACATAATTAAAGAATTTCAGTTGTCAATTTCTTGTTTCTTAGAGTTGGATTTTCGTGTTCATATCTGTTTGGAATAATGGAACCTGAACTGATTAACTCTTCCCTGGCATTTACAACATGGTGAACTTGATGAAGATGAACATAAAACTAATTTTGTTTCACAGTTCTTTGCTTGTGACTACAATAGGTGAAAGAAAGAAACA
>JANIPN010000004.1:62003908-62046868 GCA_027478595.1 Erythroxylum anguifugum
ACATTTAGGTTTTTTAAACTTAAGGAGTTTAAATTCTTTAATTTGTATCATATTTTAATTAAACTAATCCGACTTAGTATAAGTCCAATTAAAAGATTAAGGGTCGAATTCTCAAATTTTAATAATAATAATAATAATAATAATAACAACAATGATAACAACAACAACAACAATAATAAATCAATGATATTCATAAAAATAGGAGAAATAATTCATATGGATATAGTAAATCTCTCTTGGGTTGCTTTAATGGTAATTTTTATATTTTCCATTTGAATTACTATGTGAATTAAAAAACTAAACTATTGTTTTTTATTTAATCGTTTTGCAAAGATTTTTAGATTTAATCATCCAAATTAAACTATATTCAATTTCTAAATTATATTAAATTCAAGTAATTCGAGTAAAGTAACGTATTACAAGTATTAGAAGTCCCTGTGAAGGTACTTGAGTAATGCTTCGAAATAATATATGAGTGCTTGGCAATATGTTATGGTCCCGTGTTTGGGATCGAGTCACAGGGCGAGTATGCTGTTTTTTTGGTCGACCTATCTTGAGTAAAATTTCAGCTCTTTAAAGGGAGGCTGATACCTTAGAGTTCGATAGAGAGAACTCTGATATCTTATTTTAATAAATTATGACTTGCTCTTTATTAATTCCGATTGCCTTTAAATAGGCAAGCCTCGTTACAATAATAGAATTCCTACTCTAAGCATGTTTCTTACTTTCGAAGTCTACAATAATAGAATTCCTACTCTAAGCATGTTTTTTACTTTCGATAATTCCACCTTATTATTATCCTATCAATAATAAGATTCCTACCATATTATTATCCTAATAAGGAAATAACCATAAAACAGCAACTATCTAATAAATCGATAAAAATTGGAATTAATGTTTTTTTTCTTTCATACGTTTCCCCCAAGAATGCGTCCACAGAGCAATAATGTTTCTTACTCTTGAATGCATATATATGAAGGTATTTGAGTGCTTGGAAATAATGTTTCTCCTCTTGTATGGGTATATTCTTTTGTCTTGCTTTAGTAACATGCCAAACTCTAAATTCCCTTTTCTTGGGATTCCTTCACTCTAAACTTTCTTGGGATTCATCACCTCTTGATGAATAATTGCAGAAGGTAACAATTTTTAAGGATCTGCACGATTCAATCTGTATATTCCATGTGAGGCCTAATGGCTTCAGGGCACTATAGACTAATCATGGCCATCTCAGAAGACTCTACTTGTAGGAGCAAACTTGTGAAGTATTATTAGTCTCTGAGGACTCCATGAATGAAACCTCAAAAGATTCAAAGGATTGTATAAGAATGATCTGAACTGATGTTTGGGTACAAGAAATTAATAGCAGTGAGCCATCCATATCATTCTGATAAATTGAATCAGCAGGAGGGAACATGCTCAGTTACATCAACCGATGCAACTTGCTGTCAGATAAGTAAAAGGGTAAATCCATAAAAAATCTAAATAAACTTTTTTTTTAATCTTTGTCTCTTTACTGCTTTATTTAGAAAGTGTCTCTCTAAGAATAAGGTTGTGTGCTACTGAACTCTCCAAATCTTGCGTATTATCAGAATTTATATTGAGTATTGTTGATATTGTTGTTGTTATTTATGCTACTTTACACTTTAGCATTATTAAAATAATATTTATCACATATTAAATAAAGTATAAAAATGGTATAAAATATCACATCAATTAAAGAATTATCTCTTAAATTGATAGAATTACATAAATTTTTATATTTTTATTTCCTTATTTTTCTTATATTACTTATTCTCTTCTACAATTATTGGTATCAAAATAATTAATATTAATATAACAAATTTTAAAACTATGTCAATGTATAATATGTCTAATGGTGTCATAATATATAAATTAGGCTGTTCCTTCTTAGATACATGATATCATAAACAACCTGTTGCCAGTAAATAAGTGCGAACTTCCTACCACAGAAACAGTACGTACTGCAGTATCAGAAACCACAAGCCAATGAGGCAAGAATGTGAACAAAGTTCCTGTGCACAGGCATGCTGGGTCCAAAATGGTGGCTTTGTTTAAAGTGGAGTATCATTTTGATGCATTGTTTTTGAATCCTGAGCAACAATATGACCACTGTGTGTGGGGTAAAGGGTCTCTTATCGATTAGGTTTTGTCCTTTTGCATTCATATTTTCTTTTGTAATGATGAGTTCTTACCCTTTTTCGCTTTCTACTCACAGTTGATTTTTCCTTTTGCGATAATGTTCTTCAAGAGGAACTGGTGAGAACAACTTTAGTTTTGTGTAATTATGGACTATAATGGTTTTTCTAAGACATCATTATTTCATGCAAAATTTGTGGAATCTTATGGATACGCATGTTTGTCTTCCCACTGATTTGTTGATGTTAACCTCACCACTATGTGTTCTTCTTCCTTTATGATCATATTCACATTCTTTGTTTTTTTTGGGGTGATAATTAAGAGAAATAAAAACTACCTCATAAAAGAAATATCACCGGTATCAGCCCATACAATTAAGGAGAGAGCTTCAGGATTATCATCTCAAACCTGAAAATTTGAAGTCATGTCATAACCCAATTTAATCAGACAATCTGCTGCAAAATTACCTTCACGAAGCACATACCTAATAGAGCAACTTCAATTCTTAACAAGTAAAGCTTGAATATCCACAACCAAAACAGACAGAGGATGTGAAGAGATAACACCACAAGTCACCTTCCGCACCTCCTCCATACTATCAGATTCTACAACGACTTACCAAAAGCCGTGATCTGATCTCACGCAAAAATCAAACTATCTCGAATAGACCATAACTACAATGTAATTACTTACTTATATCGACTAGAACATGTTTAATCGCATTTTCTTCGTGTAAAAGTTGTTTTAACTTGGTCGAGAAGTTTACGTGGATTTAATTGATGCTAACTTTGTATTATTCAAACATACTTTTAGATAAGACTATCAAAATGGGGCAGGATTTATGTAGATTTACTTCTTAAGCTTCCCGCATTGCAAGGGTTTCAAGGAAGGTTATCAATCATATGCAGCCTTTTTTTTTATATTTTACAAAAAGATTGTTTTTATAATTTAAACTCATGACATTTCGATCACAAAAAAATAACTTTATCAGTTGCTCTAAAACGCACCGTCTCCATATATTGCTTATATTTCATAAGGGTAATAATATGATATTGTAAGAATTATATTAGTAAATATATAAAACTAATTAAGTTGGTCTCACACAACAGCTTAAGCTATTGTGGTGAAACGGTCACTTAACATGTTATCAGAGTCTGCTTGTCTCGATGGTTTGGGGCGGTGCCCGGTTATGTCCCTTTGTCCGATATGTCAATCAGATGTTCAGTCCTGTTCTGGACTGAGGGAGGTGTGTCAAGAATCTCATATCGAACAACTATAAGAGCATTTAAGAATTTATAATAATATGCAAACCTCTCCCTCTTGAGCTAGCTTTGGGGTGAGTTAGCTAGGTAGTATAACATATTTGTATTCCTTATTAACAATGCTTATTAGGGTTCTTTTCAATGAGAAAATGACAAGAAATTTAAAGGGCATGGAAAGGAAAGCTCATTCTCGCTGCACAAAAGCTTCAGAGAGACAAAAACTACAACTCTGACTATCGAATCTTCAGTTGCCCACAAAAGAACAGCAAACAAAACATAAAATATTGCCTCCATAGATCCGAAAGTGTCATGATCTTCATCTCTTTTTTTGCACGCTCCAGCACTACTAATCTGCTCCTTTCCCTGTCATCACCAGGAAGACATAGCCTGACACGAAAAAAAGCTTCCCTTTCGGCTGTGAGACCACTTATCAGCTTAGATTTGCATTCCCATGTACACGAGCCAAAGCATCATTCTGATTTAGTAATGAATACTGATATGAATGGATCTCGGAATCTGAATTTTTTCGAGTCCAGGTCTGAGCTCAAAGATCTGATATTAAGGTTATCGTTTGATATTCGGATGTTTAGACTCCAACTATCAATTTAATGAAAATTAGAATGATAAAATATTAAAATGTAATATTTTAGAGAAGTTAAAGAAATAGAGTTTTTAAAATTAAAAAAAGTTCATTCTCTTACTTTTTGATTAAAACATTATCAACACTTATGATATGAATGTTATATTTGGACTAAACAAATGTCACTCACATAATAATTAAAACTTTTTAATTATACTCGATTCAATTAACCTCGACTTAAATAATCAATTTAAAAAAGGGTTAATTATTACAAAACTCAAATTTTCGTTAAATTGTCAATTATAACTCGAATTTTAAAAAGTAGTAATAAAATGCTCAAATTTTTATTTTTTTCAATTCTAGCTTGAATTTCAAAAAATAGCAATATAATATTTAAACTTTCTTTTTTTTCAATCGTAGCTTGACGTTAGTGTTTCCGTTAAGTTTGTTGACGTAAATTGTTACGTATTTTAGAATTAATTATTAATACACTTAAGCCAAAATTAACATAACAAGTAAAAATTAATGAAATGACATCATTTAATCACATAATTATTAAAACGATGTCGTTGTTTAAAAACGACCTAAATTAGATTACGCAGCCCCAATGACCTTACACTTTAATTTCAGTTTTTTTCTTCGTTTTCAGTTTGTTCTTACGACACCCTCACTCTTCGATTTTCAGATTATGCAGATCCGATACCCTCATACTAAGGGCATAAGGAGAACGAATTAAAAACGAAGAGTTTACTGGTGCAGTACGCTATAATGTGGAGAGTAGTTTGGAACGTTAAAAGAACCCAAAAAAAAACAAAGGGGCAAGGGCATTGGGAGAACAACAGATAACATCGGGTTCTAATTGAAAATTGAAAGTTTGAATATTTTATTGTCACTTTTTAAAGTTTGAGCTAAAATTAAAAAAATTTGGACATTTTATTGCTATTTTTTAAAGTTCATACTATAATTAAAAATTGACAAAAGTTTTAATTTTTTGGTAATTAACCCTTTAAAATTTATAATAAGTTGTTAGCTTAATTCAAATTTAATTAATTTTGTTTGAATTTAAGAGTTGTATTAGAGCGTTATGATTTTTACATAATTAATCAACTTTTCAATTCAATTTTCAATTTTATAGTTCGAGTTACTTTAATAAATTTTGTTGTTAAAAATTGATCAATTTATTAATTAATTAATCGGTCGGCATTTGTAAATTAACAAGCTCATATACATTAAAGTAAATTAATTAACTTTTATTTAATAATTTTTAAATTAAATTTCAAACTGACCAAGTCTTTTAAATCTTATTTTTTTATTTTATCGAGTAAAATTTTGATTTAGTTTTTAAAATATTGATATATATTAAATATATAAAGAGAACACTGGAATGGGAGAGACAGAGCACTTTGAAGAGAAGATAATATATATATATGTCTGAAATCTTTGTCTTCCCACTTATGCTACTTTTGCATATCCACTTTGGATATGGAGACTTATCTGAACCCTAGAAATACAAGCCCTACAACATATAGACTACCATATATTAATATTACAGAGCACAAAATCTTCACGTAATCCATTCCTTAAACCTTGTAAAATCATATTACATATATGAATCTCCTCTCAAATCAGCTATTGATCATCACCAAGCTATATAAAAAGTGAGTGATCTAAGAGAAAGGATGCAAAAAAATAGACCATACTCCAGTAAAAATCTCGTCGATACATTGAGTTTGTGGAAGTTTAATAGTACGCAACCTTACTATTAATAAGTAAAGAGACTGTTTCCAAAATTAATACTTACTTATTTAGTTATAGTTCAGAATAATGCAGTTAAGTTTGTTATTGAAACCATAACATTATTACAGTTAGGGGTAAAGCTGTGTATTATTAAGGCCTCGTTTGGTAGACAACTAATTAGTTATTGTCACCAACTGTTTGACTTTTCAGACAGATATAAAAGCTGTTTGGAGAGTAGCTCTTCCAATAGCTGATTTAACATAAACAACCATTGATAAAAAGGCTCCTATGTAGGAGTGTTTTCATCAATCAGCCAAAATTTTAAGTATTAAAAGTCAATTTTACCCTTTATGCAGTTATAGTTAGAAATAAAATGTTGCCCTTAAATAAAAATGAAAATAGAAAGAGCTGTATAAATTTTTCATAAATGATGAAACAGTACAGGCGAACATGACTTTTCTAAAATCTAAATTCTTATAAGAATATTCAACTAAATACTAAGATATATAATATTCACACTCTTATAATTTTTGTAAAGTTACATCCTCATAAGTCATTTTACACGTAAACGGTTAATAATAAACTGCTAATTTTACCAAATATCTCTAACAAACAGCTAATGCGATCCGCTGATCAAATCAGCTATCAGTTAACAACTAATGCAATCAGTTGGTTGCTAAACATAGCCTAAACCTTTTTAGACCTTGCGCCTCAGCAGAATTTCTACTAATTAAACCTAAATTGCAATATTTACAATTTTAAAATAATTTCTTTTTTTTGTAGTCTTATTCCACTAATGTTTTAATACAACTACGTAGAGGACAGAGGAGCACTTTACGACTCATCACCCATCCTATTCCGGTATTCCCAGGCAAATATACTCTCTGTCTTCAACACACACACACACAAGTCTTCACACGTGCGAGTTCATGTGCTTATGAGTTCATCATACTCTTCAAAGAGTGCAGGAGAAGACATGATCATTTATGGGACCTCGTGATACCCAACTGAAAGAGCAGAGCTGTGGTGTCTACTGGTGGTGGTGGAGGGTCAAGGGTGACGGTGAGATGGGACCCACTTTGTACACGTGGAGTTATGAGTCAACGGCAAGTTGTGGGCTGTGAATAAGTATCTGTACCGAACACAGCCACTAAACTAAAGACGCCGGGTTTTATCTCGTGACTCACCGGCGGACCTCATCATCACAGTCACAGCTTCTTCTTTACTGCTCTTCAGTCTATTCTTAACTCATCCTCGTACCTCTAGCCAATGCTTGAAAACTTAAATAAAAAATTCAACGGTTAAAAATAAAAAATCTTAAAATTAAATTAGTATTAAAGTTTTATAAAACTAATATATAAATAAGATTAAAAAAATAATTGAAAAAGAAAATTATTCTTATCCATTTAATAAATTAAATTTTAATTTAAAAAGGTTAAATAAAAATGAGCTGATTTATTTTATTTTATAAAAAATCGATTATTTTATAAAAAGTAACTAATTTTTATATTTAATTTTTTAATCATTATTTTTTGTCTCTATTTAGAATTATCAATGGATTTAGATAGGATATCTTGTTAGTTCTAAATAATGAGTTTACAAATTTTTTAAAGATAATTAAGAATATAAAAATATAAATTAAATGTCAAAATTTTCATGATCTTGTAAATATAGTTAAGAGATAGTTTGAGCAAATTTAAGTCCCAAAGACAGTCTCTTTGCAAAAAAATTTTTTGAAAAGTTGCGTATATTGATGACCCTCCTCTAACCTTTACAAAACGAGAAGCTTTGTGCACGTATTACATTGTGTTTGTTATAGTTTAAGAGATAATTTGGTTAAGCTCCGAATTTGAGCTTATTAAAAGGCTGAATTTTAGCTGCCAAAAAAGCTATATCTACTAAAAAAATAATGTTTTATTTTATAACCAAATACTCATTTTTTTAAAAAAAAGTTTTTCGGTGAAAAAAAGTGCTCATTCACCTTTCAAATGCTCAACCAAACAGGTACCAAAGCTTTCCATTTAATTGATGTTGAGCATTAACAATTTTATAATCTTAAAATTTTACTTTTGAAGAATATTTTATTTATTAAAATTTCACATATTTTCAATTTACATGATAAATTCAGATATCTGTAAAAAAAAGTTAAATTAGCATTTATTTTTTATTTTAACTAATATTATAAAATTGATTAATTTTTTAAGATACAATTTTTTATTTTTATATGAAATATTTGATCATATGATTATAGTCATTTTTTAATACTAAAATTGTCTTAAAGCATTGCATATTTCGAAAGCATGGTCTTAAATATCAATATTTTGATAAATAAAATGTCATACATTGAATTTTAATATTTTAATTAAATAATTTAAAAGAAATTTTTAGCGTCGTCTATAGATGATTACTCTACTATGAAATTGAAGTCGCGTTATACTCGATGTTTTAAAAATCAAATCGATTCGATCTGTTTAATAATAAAATCCTTAAACTAGTTAACTTTTTTTAGGCCAAATTGTGTGATTAGCGCAATCTTTAAATGATGTTTTGACATCTTCTATACGGAAAAATTTGTGCTTATAATTTTTTAGATGTATTAAATAAATAATTTAATAGATCAAATTGTTAAATAAAATTTAAAAATATATAATAATTTATATATTGCAATATATCAAGTAAACAATTAAAATATCACGAGACTCATTTAAATAAATGATTTTATTAATGAGAATTGAAGTTTTGTTTTGAGATGATATAATTTTATTTTTACTTCATTTTAATTCATTTGATGTTGAAATTATTTATTTTATTTGAAAGCAATTAAAAACAGTGAAATATTTGACCAATTAAAAGTTTTTTTAATCATTGTTAAAATGCAATCACCAAGCATCAAATTTTATTTTATGACAAGGAAATGAAACTTTATAAAGGAACAATAAGCATATTTAAAGACTAAGATGATACTACTGGATCTTCCCAAATTCTGGGTCCAACAAATTTGTACTGAGTATTGTTGTTGTTCTTTATAAAGACTAGGATAGTAGATTATATCTAATTCAAAGTCAGCAAATTGGATTTAAATTAATTAGGTTTTGAATTGATTTCGGTATATTTAACTAACATAAACATCGTTTTATTGACATTTTTTATTTTATAAATTAAAATCATTTTTTATATTGGTCTAATCCGTCTTAATCCAGATTCAAGTTATAAATTATACACATTAAATTGGCCCAGACCTAGAACCTGATTGGGTTTGTGACAGTCGAGCTCAAGCTTGAGTTCAACTCGACATGACTCAACTTAATTTTTAATTTTTATTTAATTTAAAAATTAGAATAACTTTAATTTTTGTAATAATTATTGAACACCAAGTCAGGTAAGAGTAACTTGAAGCTCAATTTTTTGAAAAAATTAAGTTCTGAGGCTATGTCTCCACCATCTACATCTAGTCAATGGAGATGAATGTGACTATAGAACATGAATTGTAGTTTCAAAAGGAGGCAAAAGTTTCCCTTTTGAAGAAATGGTTTGGTTTCATGAGCCTATAGCTTTCAACCACTATTGCTGTCATTCAAACCTCACTTATGTGTTTCATTTTTTCTAATTTTTTGTCAAAACATTAAATATATTGTTATATAATTGATTATTAAATATATGATTTTTTTTAGAAACAATCTTTCTATTAATTAAAAGTAAGATCGCTTACTTTTAAACGAAGATTGCTTACTTTTAGATATTCTCATATTTCGCTTATCAACAAAATTTTTACTGAATTGTTGCATTGAATCGTATTATAAATAATTTAATAAAATTTTAGGGTAAAATATTTTTATTACTATAATTTTTTTAGTAAACTTGAAATATAAGAGCTCTTTCAATAAAAACATACAAGAAGGTTATTTTTTTTTACAACCCATGTCTTAATTTTCACTCTGTTAAAAGTAAAACCATAAAACACAAATGGAGTAAAAAAGGGAAGGAAAAAAAAAAGAACATGTAAAAAGCAAGAAGCTTTTTGTTTTCAAAGTAGCCAAGTTGAGGTCACCATCAACTTGTGACAATGACAGGGAGTGTTCACTGTTATGTTTACCCACTGGAGAGACATTGATTGGCACAAGAAGAAGAAGACGATGATAATTCCAAGTGAGGGAAATCTCCCCTACAAAACAAAACTTAGAAGCATGCAAAAGGAGACCTTGAAAAAACAAAAAGATACCCAAAAACAGAAAAAAGGGAAAAAAAAGAAAAAAGATTAAAAAAAAAGAACACACACACCAATCTCCTCTAGTGATGACATGATTTACTTTTGCTTTTCTTTGGGACAAGAATCTTTGAAAATATAAAGCCATAAAAGAAAAAAATATAAAAAGGGCTGGCAAAATTAACCATAATTTATGATATAATGACAAATTACATAATTTGGGACCTTGTTTATTAAACATGGGATCTAAGGAGATTCAATGTACACAGTTTTATCTTTAATTAGTAGGCAGACTATTTTTAAATGACTCATAAGAAATAATAATAATAACAAAATAAATTAAAAATGACCTTATTTATTTTAATAAATAGTATTTTAATTGGCTGCATTGTTAAGTTTAGTTGGGTTAATAGATGGGATTGGAAAATAAATTCTTTTTGTTAAGAAATTTCCAACATTTTGTAACTATTGTTGAAAATATTGATTAATTTGAGCATTTTAAATATGTATTTTGTTCATTAGTTTTTAACTTAGGTCTATCAGAAACAACCTCTCTATTAGTTATGAGTAAGGTTGTCTATTAATGGACACCGAGATTTTCACTTGTTGTAGTGTTTAAAGTATATAGATAATACAAGAATTTTGAAGACAATCATATTAAGATTTAATTATATTATAATAAAATTGATTATTACCAAAATTTTAAAAAATTATTCATTTATCAATAAATTTGTGATAAGTTAATGTTTGATTATAATTAGTAATATTATTAGAAGATCATATTTATAATAAATTAAAATTTTAAATATTTAAGTTATATAATTTATAAATTATGTTAATATTATAAAATTGACTAAAAAATTAAAAAAAATTATCAAAAAATCTTATGTCATAAATACAATTAATAAACAGAAACAACAGATCAAAGGGACAAAAATGTGATTTCACAGGCGAGTGCCCCAATAAAAAAAAAAAGAAAAAGCAAAAGATTTCCTTTTCCTTTTTCTTTTCTTTTCCTTTAATTTTCCCGTTGGTTCCATCATTTTTTTCCCTTCACTTTCTCGCACTTTCTCGCTGTCCGTTGGAACCAAACAGTTCGTTCCGCGCACAAACTCTCTCTAAACGGACTCTATCGTTCACTCTAACAATCACACACTCGCACAGACAGAGAGACACACTCTCTCTCTTCCTCTGTCTCTGCAAATTACTAAGAAAAACAGAGTAATATGAGCAGAGAGCTCATTACATTTCACCGCCGGTTATGAATCCCGCCACCGGACCACAACAGCTTCAGCCACCGCAACCACCGCAGCCCCACCGACCCTCGACCTCGTGCGAACGCCACCCCGACGAGAGCTTCACCGGCTTCTGCCCCGCATGCCTCTGCGAGCGCCTCGCCGTCCTCGACCACTCGTCTGTCAACGCTGCTTCCTCCTCCCGGAAACCTCCGCTCGTGCCCACCACTGCCGACATTAAAGCCAACTTCAAAAACTCCTCCTCTGGTGGTTTTTTCCCGGTGCTACGTCGCACCAAGTCGTTTTCTGCATCTAAAAACGAGTGCTTTTCTGGGGTTTTTGAGCCGCAGAGAAGGTCCTGTGACGTCAGGGCTCGTAACACTCTTTGGTCTCTCTTTAATCAGGACGACGAGCGAAACCCATCCAAAAAGGAGCAATCTTGTAAGGTTGGTGGTGGTCCCGAGGTTGAAGTTGAGCCCAGAAAATCTACTTCTAGTGTTCGTGGTCCGGTTTTTGACAAAGAAATCGAAAGCGAGACTGAAAGTGACGAAAATGGTGTTGAGAATGTTGATGCTGTGAGGGCTTTAGACGATACCGCGAGAAACTCAAATGCTAATGCAAACCCAATTCAAGAGATTATAGAGGAAGAAGAAGAAGAGGAGGAGGAGGAAGAAGGACACATTGTGATAGAGCCAGAGCAAGTGAGAGAAGAAGAGCTCAAGCCCATGAAGGACCATATAGATCTTGATTCTCAAACAAAGAGAAGAGATTTTAAGGAGATTGCCGGGAGTTTCTGGTCTGCTGCTTCTGTTTTTAGCAAGAAGTTGCAACAATGGAGGCAAAAACAGAAGCTAAAAAAGAGGAGGAATGGTGGACCGGGGTCGGCGACATTGCCGGTGGAGAAGCCGATTGGTCGGCAGTTTAGAGAGACTCAGTCGGAGATTGCTGATTATGGGTTTGGTAGGAGATCTTGTGACACCGATCCGAGATTCTCGCTTGATGCTGGGAGGATTTCGTTTGACGATCCAAGGTACTCGTTTGATGAGCCTAGAGCTTCTTGGGATGGTTATTTGATTGGAAGAGCATTTCCTAGAATGCCTACTATGCTTTCTGTTGTGGAAGATGCTCCTGTTAATGTAGTTACGAGGTCTGATACTCAAATCCCAGTTGAAGAACCACCCCCATCTTCAATGGCAACACTAATGAATAAGATCAACGAGGATGAGACTGTTCCTGGAGGATCTGCTCAGACTAGGGAGTACTATTTAGATTCATCATCCAGGAGAAGAAAGAGTCTTGATAGGTCGAATTCAATCAGGAAGACTGCAGCTGCTGTGGTGGCAGAAATTGATGAATTGAAGTCTGTTTCAAATGCTAAAGTTTCTCCTGCAACTGTTGATTACTTCCATGGACAGAAGTTGGTTGTTCCTGATAAGGATTCGAGGGATTCGAACTCAAACTCTCTGCCTCTTAGGGACGATTGCTCGGAGAGTTTCGACATGGGGTTTAGAGACTCTGCACCTGTAGTTGCCAACGGTGATAGGAAGGAGACCAAGAAGTCGAGGAGATGGAGTAAAGCATTCAACATCTGGGGGTTGATTCATCGACGAAGTGTTGCCAAAGATGAAGACGAAGATCGGTATAGTCGTGGTGGTGTCGAGAGATCATTTTCCGAGTCGTGGCAAGAGCTGAGAAGTGAGCATAATGGAGAAGCCATGAGAGGAGGTTTTAATCCAAAGGTTTTGAGAAGCAACAGCAGTGTAAGTTGGAGAAATTCCCAACATTTTGGAGCTGCACCAGCAACATTTGGTAGTGGAAGGAAGAGCAACGTGGAGACAAATGGGCATGCATTTGGAAGAAAGAAAAGGGAAGAGTTTGTGTTGGAGAGGAACAGGAGTGCAAGGTATTCACCAAACAACCTCGACAATGGACTGTTAAGGTTCTACTTGACACCACTGAGGAACAGTCGAAGAACAACATGGGGAAAGAGTAAGTCCAATCATGCACATTCCATTGCAAGGAGTGTGTTAAGGTTGTACTAAGAATTTGGCTTGTCCCATTAAGATGTTTCTTTGTTTTGATGTTGTTAATTTTGCTGTGTAAGAGCACACATTCCTAATGTTATTGGTTGGTTGGATTTAAAAAAAAAAAACACTCTAATTTTGTTCCCTTTCATATGATTTGCTATTTGTTCTTCTTCTTCTCCTTCTTCTCAAGTATCCAAATAACAACAAAAGTTCAATGTTATTTTCCCTGCTCTGTTTTTGTCTTCTTTGTTCTGTTCTGTTCTGTTTTCTTTTCTCTTTGTCCCATCTTGTTTCTTACCAGAACAACAGAATAATGTTACAGATGTTCTTGCATTTTTTTGATTCAGTTAGGTTGTTCTTCCCTGTTTCATGCTTGTCCTACGTAAACTATAAAATTGGTGAAAGCTTAAGTTCAAAATCTTGGCATATTACAACAATCTTTGGGACAAAAAACAGGTAATGACTCATGATGTGGCCTCATGCTCCCTCTGCTTTTTATTGGTCCCAAACTGACGGCGACAGGACAGAACTCTACTGCACTGCACTACCATTACTTTCTAAACCAGTTAATCAATGTTAATGGTTGTCTTAATCAGCCATTGTAATACGTAATGGAACAAGATCAAGTGTAATCAGCTCTGTTTATATCAAAGAATCAATCTTGTAAACTCAAACCAGGAATTCTAGATTAGGAAACAACTTTTAAAGAGAGAGCCCTTCCTGCTAAGTTCCTACCAAGCATTAGCATTGATAAAGAAGCAATCTTTTTTTTCCCCCCTCCAAAAATGTACTCTTTTGAAGAAGACCAAAGGTCTTATTTTCCTCTTAAGTATAAATATGTTCTTGTATTTAAGCTTTTTTAAAATAGCATTAAGAGTACTTTAATAATATTAGAATTTGTATCTATTTTTAATAATTGAATTATGAATTTATTTTATATTATGGTAAAAATATGAAAATTTCTTATAGCTTAAGAAATTTTAGAAAAAATTATTTTTAAATTTTTAGTTTTAAACTGTCTTTAAAAATAATTTTATTAGATTTTGGTTAAAAAGTAATGAAGAAGTATACATTGCATGAATATCATATATAAATAAATCAAATATTAATTACGTGATGATCAAATAAATTCAAAACGAACTAATGAGTTTTATAAGTTATTATAATTGTCTTAAATTATTATTTAAAGTTAAGTTTAATTGATTCATATCAAATTTAAGAACTAAAT
Source organism: Erythroxylum anguifugum (assembly GCA_027478595.1). Classification (NCBI taxonomy): domain Eukaryota; kingdom Viridiplantae; phylum Streptophyta; class Magnoliopsida; order Malpighiales; family Erythroxylaceae; genus Erythroxylum; species Erythroxylum anguifugum. The sequence continues at coordinate 62,018,339 of JANIPN010000004.1, forward strand.
AGATATATCTTGTCACAGATCGAATATGAATGTTATGGATAATTTTCAACTAAATTTTAACATAATAAAATTTTTATTTTAAAATTATTTAAACATTAGATTTTACTTTTTTAAATTAAACGCTTTTCTGAATTAATTTTACATATTTGTAATAATATTATAGTGCAAATTGATAATAAAAATGCTCTAACTTCTTCCTTGAACTCCCTCTTACTTCCCAAGTTGTCTTCCCAAGTCAAACAACTTGTAAATTTGTACTTCAAAATGTCTCTCATCTCTACCAATGTGAAAGAAGCCAAGAAAAGAACATGCAAAGAAAGCACCGTTAATCTCTCCCAAGCAAAACCGTGTCTAGCCATTAGTGTTGACTAAGAGACATCACCAAGAAGTGCCTTGTTAAAACTTAGTAACAAGCTCAAATCCCATCAAACAAAAAGGTAAAAAGAGAGAAACCCATCTAAGCAATGATGACTACATATGAAATGGAAGGGTTTCAATATATAAAAAAGAGCCTAACCAATCAACATTTTCAATGTAATGGATCTTTTAGAGATCATGTTCATATATGCTTTTTCTTCTTTTTTTTAATTATTTTTCTTTTGTTTTTTCATCTCTAGGTAGATGAAAAGGAGGTCCATGATCAACCAAAATTTTCCCTAAAGTCAAAAAGAAACATGCCAATATGGTCCTTGATGGAGGAGATAAAAAAGAGGTAAAGAAAAAAGAGAAAAGAGGCTCTTGTCCCAAGGGAATGTGAAATTAGCCAAAGAGAATCAGTGGGTGTTTGATAACTTGTCTTATAAGTCTACTTGATTTGGGGTCAAGAATATTTTGATATAAGAGATAGGGTAGGAATTAAAAATAACCAAAATTAAGATAATAATGTATGACTACTTGATAAGTAGATGGATTTACCAAAACTAATCTAAATATTAATGTTTTAAAAACTGAACCGAAAGTTAAACTAATAAAATAAGAGGTTTAAGGTTCAATCGGTATTAAATTGTCATAAAAACAATTAAAGATTAAATAAAATTAAAGAATTTGAAATATGATTTAAAGAAATTGTCCTTAACTTAAGTTAATTCACGAGATTTTTTAAAGTCGCCCTATTGAAGAATTTGAAGTAGGCTTACCAATTTTAGCTCGGCCTGCCCAGCTCGGCCCGGGTTGACCGAGCCACAGGCGGGCCATGAGCCAAAACAGTTACGCTCAATCAGGCCAGACAACGGGCCATCCAATGAGGGGTCGGGCCATTGACATCCCTAATTTAAAGTTTAGTTAAAAAGAAATTATTAAATAAAAATTAATATATTTACTTTAGTTTATAAAAATTATTAATTAATAAAATTGATCGACTGATCGAACCAGAAAGTTAAAACCGAACAAAAAATTGAACGATTCAAGGTTTTTACGGTTGAACAGGTTGAGTTTTTTAATTATTGCTAAATACCATAATAACAATTTATTAATCTTATTATAAAGAACACGATGTAGTATTATAAATAGTAAAAAAGAGATTTTTAATTAATTTTTATACAATTTTTCACCAAAATTTGTTATTAAAATTTCAATGATGATCTTGAGTGACAAGGCAAGAGTTTGGATAAAAATACAAAATATTTTATTTTATTTATTCTTGATATTTTTGCAACTAAAAATTATTATAAAAACATCATAAAATATTATAAATAATAAAAAAGATACTCAATTTTTTTTAATCATTATAGTCTTTTTAATATCACAATTTTCTTGATAGTTTCAAACTACAAAACCTATTCATAGGACTAATCAATCCAAGATGGACGGGTCCATTGGATCCATTGGGCCTAATCTCTTAAATGGTATCATAATTTTTTATACCACAGACTGAAAGCATTCAAGGCCCAATTGTTTTCTAATAATGTACATTATTTATTTATTTATTTTGATGACGAGGAGTAAACTTTATTCATATTTTAAAATTTTAAAATAATATAATTCACTTATCACTACATAACAACGGATCTAAATTAATAAAATACATTGAATATCCTAATAATAATATTAATAAATTAAGACTTATAAAATATATAGCTATATATTTTATTGGAACAATATTAATGAATTTTATTATCATATTCAAATATTTTTTTAGTTCTATAAAATCTGAGAACATTTGAACCTGTTTTTATTTTTATTTCAAAAATTTTTATTTTCAATCATCGTCAACATTCAATTGAAATTTCACCAAGTCTCGAAATTTGAGGAGGTTCGATAGTACACGGCTTTAACCTAATTCTTATAAATATATACAATTTCGTGTTTTTTTAAAATTTGAACTTTGGGATCTTTTTTTTTTTTTTGAAAGTAAACGACAAAAATATGCAATAACATTGATCAGAAAGGCATAACAAAACTAACCCAAGCCAAAAGGCTTATCCCATACACCCGGAACCTACTAGCCTTTCTCCATCAATGTCTGAACTGACAGAGATATCTGAATCTAAAATGGAATTTAAGACCGAAGGGCTAATACTCCAGTAATGCAGGTTTGCATGTAATAAGGCTACCCTTGCAAGAGAATGAGCCGCTTTATTGGCAATCCTACGCGTCCAGTGGAAGGATAAATGAAGGAAATGTCGCTTGAGAGAAACACAATCAAGAGCCAAATTAAGATATATAAATATATATTTTATAATTTTTGAAATTTAGTATTACAAAATAAAATTTGGAAAATATTAAATACTTTATTTAGTTCAAATATTCGAAATAACTTACCATTCTTTCTCAGTATTAAATAACTTATCATTTATTTTATCACATAAGCTTAATGAAGTCGAAATGGATACTTAATGATGTCATTCACATGAAGAAATCTAACTCTTAATCACCCACTAGGCCACCACATGCATTTAAAATTGCAAGAACACTTGACATCTAACCAAATTCTCATTAGACATGACACTTAAACCATAATAAATACACCCCTCTTACTTGCATGAACAAAATGATGAAAAGAGTATGAAAATTGTAGTTGTGATGACAAAAATTCCAACTCGTTTCAATTTTGAAGAGTATGAATCCGTCACTTAATTTTAGCTCACGACTCGTTTTAATTTCAAAGAGTATAAATCCGTCACTTAATTTTAAATCGTTAATTTGTTAAAAATTTTATTCAAAATATAAATTATTAAAAAAGGGTTTTAACCCGAGCAAGATGAGGTTGATAAAACCTGAATTGGAATATAGAAATTGGTAAAAATAGGGTTGGAAGAGTTGTTACTGACCCTGACCCACCGTTGGGTTTATTCTTTGCTTTCAAATGTGCTATGATGTGGCTATTGGATTATACATGAAAGCCATTTCTCAACTATATTAATTCTGATCTTTAGGTCTAAGCATCCTTTGGATTTGTCCACCACGAACCCATTTACCTTCCAATCTTAATCTCCAGTTGGATCATACTTTCTATAATATTTAATGCAAAACCAAGTCATTTTCTAGATTAAATTAAATTCAATCTTCTAGAAATGCATGCTAGTTGGATAGGCTATTGATAGCAAGCTGGTTGGCCAAAGTCCAAGCTTCAACTTCAATTCCCAATTTAATCTTTTTGTTTTTATTAAAAATGCACCTAACACTATAAAATTTAATATTCTCAAAATAAAATTTATATTTTTTATGATATAAATTCATTAGAATATGAAATTTCAAAAATACGTCAAATACAATTAAACTCGTGTTACTTTTATAATCTTAACATTTAACGAGTTATTTAATAAAAACTAAAGAACTAAATTAAAAAAATTTCTTTTAGATTGACCGATTTTATAATTTTAAGATTTATTTAATAAAATTTGAAAGATTAAATTAAACATTTTTTCTTTTAACTGACCAATTTTATGGATCATCAAATAAGCATATTATAACAATGATTGGAACTATAGAGCATGACCCATTATGAGAAAATGCCCTAGTTATAATCATGATGGACCTTAGTAATGTCCTAATCTTTTATTAAGCATGGTCAATAAGGACCAAGATTTGACTTGATTAAGATTTTAATCAAGTGCCTTTTACTAAATCTTCTTCAGGGTTTGAGTTTTGTATTTTTGTTGCCCAAAATGTTAATTTCACTTGAAATGGTGAACACTTTATGTAACATGTAAGAAATGGAAGGAGAGATTAGGCTTCCCCAAAACCTTGTTTTCCAAGGTTCTTCACTCACTCACCTAACTCAGCAAAAACAGATATCTCTTGTATCATATGATTCCTTTATAAGGTTAGGGGGGCAAGTCAGTCTGACAGCTGAAAGAATATAACAATCCCCATAAGAGTTGGAAGTGAAGTGAGTCAAGTCAATTTACATCGAACATAGATTGTCAGGACACGGGAGCTCAATGGGTTGCTTCAGGTTTTGTCTTGTTCTCCTCCTGCTGGCCTGCCTTTGCCCTGCTTTGGTTCGGTGCAGGATTAGGCATTACAGCTTTAATGTAAGTGCTAAATATGTACAAGTCATGCCTTATAATGCATTTCATGGATTGTTAGATCCAAAATGATTCGTGTGTTGTGGTTTCTTGAATTTGGTGCATGCATGATTCTATAGTGTCCTTCTAGTACAATATCACAAGTAGTAGAGTTGTATCAATTTGAGTTATACAAAATGAGGACTTAAATAATAAAATTCAGGGTACAAAAATAGTATCCGGTTTGATTTTACTTCAAGGTAGAGTAGCTGTAGTGGCAAATTAGTTGCAACAACTGAACAAACACTCACCATTTTGCAAGTTCTGATGATGATTATAACCTAGACAGGTGGTGATGAAGAACACTACCAGACTGTGTTCAAGCAAGCCAATTGTTACAATCAATGGCCAGTTCCCAGGACCAACTCTCTATGCCAGAGAAGACGATACAGTTCTTGTAAGAGTTGTCAATCATGTCAAGTATAACGTCTCTGTCCACTGGTATGTTCCAGAAAACAAGCAGCTCTTCCCGAATTTCAGGAACTTCCAAGTCGAATGATCCTGATGTAACTTGTTCTTGTTCGTTTACAATTTGTTCAGGCATGGTATTAGGCAACTCAGGACAGGTTGGGCTGATGGACCAGCGTACATTACACAATGCCCCATTCAACCAGGTCAGAACTATGTGTACAACTTCACAATCACCGGCCAGAGAGGTACACTTCTTTGGCATGCACACATTCTCTGGCTCAGAGCCACCGTGCACGGTGCCATCGTTATCCTACCTAAGCGTGGTGTCCCCTATCCCTTCCCTGCTCCACACAAGGAAGTGGTGGTTGTGTTAGGTGAGCTAAGCTAGTTCTTGAAATTAACTTCTGGCCAACCAAATTCTGGAACTTGAGAACCATGAACTGTGACATGCACATGCAGGTGAATGGTGGAAATCGGACACTGAGGCTGTGATCAATCAAGCCATGAAATCGGGTGTAGCACCAAATGTATCTGATGCTTACACAATCAATGGACATCCTGGAACTGTCGCAAATTGTTCTTCACAGGGTGATTATAGATTACTATAAGAGATGGAATGGAATGTTTAATGTTATAGATTAGTGTAAGAACAGTTTGATCTTGTTTTGCAGATGGCTTCACATTACCTGTTCAAGGAGGCAAGACGTATATGCTACGTTTGATCAATGCTGCACTCAATGAGGAGCTCTTCTTCAAGATCGCCGGCCACCAACTTACGGTGGTGGAAGTTGACGCCACGTACGTGAAGCCATTCAAAACAGACACGGTCCTGATAGCTCCAGGACAGACAACAAATGTACTTGTCAATGCTGATCAAAACACTGGCAAGTACTTGGTTGCTGCCTCACCATTCATGGACGCTCCGGTAGCCGTAGACAACATGACAGCCACGGCCACGTTGCACTACTCCGGCACACTCTCTGCAACGCCAACAACCATCACCACTCCACCTCCACAAAACGCCACAGCAGTTGCAAACAAGTTCGCCAACTCTCTACGTAGCTTGAACTCCAAGAAGTACCCTGCCAATGTCCCATTAACAATTGATCACAGCCTGTTCTTCGCGGTTGGGCTAGGAGCCAACCCTTGTCCAACATGCAAAGCTGGTAACGGAAGCAGGGTCGTTGCAAGTATTAACAATGTCACGTTCGTCATGCCAAAAGTTTCACTCCTTCAAGCACATTTCTTCAACATTAAAGGGGTCTTCACCACTGATTTTCCTGGAAATCCAACGCAAACTTTCAACTACTCAGGACCTGGACCTGCAAATTTGCAGACCACGAATGGAACTAAAGTTTACAGGTTGCCATATAACGCCACTGTTCAACTAGTGTTGCAAGATACTGGGATCATTGCTCCTGAGAACCATCCAATTCATTTGCATGGATTCAACTTCTTCGTTGTTGGTAGAGGAATTGGGAACTATAATTCCACGACAGATCCTAACAATTTCAATCTTAATGATCCTGTTGAGAGGAACACAGTTGGAGTACCCACCGGTGGATGGACCGCCATAAGGTTTCAAGCCGACAATCCAGGTAAAAAAAAAAAAAAACTCATAATCGCTATCTTTCATGTGATCATTTGGGTTCGTTTAAAACTATGAAATTTGGAAGGTTTCACTAATATACAGCATTATCCCTACATTACAATTAAAGCTTTGGTTTACTGTTGTTTGTAGGAGTTTGGTTCCTGCATTGCCATTTAGAAGTACACACAACTTGGGGATTGAAGATGGCGTTCTTAGTAGACAATGGAAAAGGACCTAATGAGTCACTTTTACCACCTCCAAAGGATCTTCCCAAATGTTAAACCCTAAATTGAGAGGAAGAGAAGCATTACCTTTCAAAGCCTCCAATGGGGAGGATGCTTGTACTAAAAAGACTACGAGTAGAGAACTTTCAAGACCCCCAATTTGTTCCTTGAGGGAATTGAAAATTTGCTCAAGCAAGTATTAATTAAATATCGTATGAGCATTTTGTTTAAGTTTCTTGATGAATCTCAGTTTTCTTAAGTCTTTCTTATTTAAATGTCCAAAGACCAAACTTGCATTGATTAAGCAAATCTCAATTTTATTATATTTTCAATCAGTATTAGACCGCCATAAAATTGGTTAAAATTGAATTAAAATAAAAATTTTGAAATATGAATTAAGAAGATTGTCTTTACCTATCAGAGAAATTGAAGTTTAATTAAAAAAGAGACTGTTAAATAAAAATTTATAAAATTGGATTAATTTACAAAACTGACCTATTAATTAATAAAATAATCGATTTTTAATAATAAGAGTTATTAAAGTAAATCAAATCAAAAAATTAAAAATCGAACTAAAAAGTCAGTCAATTCAAGATTTTCACGGTTGAACCGACTAAAGTGATGGAATTTTTTATCATTAGTTTTGATATAATTGATCAAAACAATGTCATATTGATTTTAAATTTCTTAAATTTACATATCTAGCATAAGATGATTTTGATAAATTATACTAAAATGGTATTGTTTTGAGGAAATATTCTTGTCTAAGTCAATCTTCTAAATCCTCAATTTAAAATTGACTCTTTGACTTTAAATCGAATTAAATTAGAGTAGACTATGCTTAAGATTCTATCCCTGAGTGGCACAAATTCCATGTATAGGATTAGTCCCACCAAACCGGCGTGCATGCACGCACTCAAGCTTGAGACATATGGGTCGGTAGGACACCCTTAGACCTAAAGACCCCAAAGATACCCTCCAACTTCTTAAGACAAATAATGTATTACCCTAATCTGCCCTTTTTCTTATACTTAAATATAGTTTTTTATTAAGTTGAATTAGTTAATTACTCATATTGTTTAATCTCCTAACTTAATACCCTTAATAACCTCACGAGGTCCCCACATCCACTCTTATCACAACACATTAAACAACCCTTTCAATCTCATTTGTTTAAACACTAATCAAGTTCACATTCCAAGACTAACCCTTTTTCAATTACTTAAATCACTACACTAAAATAGGTATAACTCAAGAATCTTTCCCTTTTTGGAAACTTCCAATTTCCTATTCATAAGTAGTCATTATCAGCCCTTAAGAAGACTTGACAACTGTTAAGTGGGGACAACTATCTGAGAATTAGACTTAGATTTCAGAGATAAAGACCTTTTAATTTTATATAAACAATTCTTAGTTCAACCAAAAGCAAGATGCCACCTCTTCTTATGAAGCAACCAACGAGTATTAGTTGAGTGTTGTCTTGGAATCCAATATAATTATAAAACTATAACTTGCATATGTGTAGAACAAGAATGTTAAACAAATGTAAAGAAGGCGAGAAGTAAAAGTCCTGTGCCTAGTGTAAAGTATCTAATTGGCATGATTTGTAAACTATTGCGTCAATATAAAAATTTACCTAATAAGCATTCAAAGGATAACAATTGAAGGTTCTCCATTTCCAAACAAATGTATCAAATAAATTCTTTAAAATAGTCTAACAAATTATAAATTCTATTAAATGAGAATAATATATTAAATACAACTGTATATTTATTAAGAAATATTTTACTAAGACAAATTAATAATATTATATTATTAATAATAAAAATTAGGTCAAATGTACTCAACAATTTATTATATATATATATATGCAAATGTACTTGCCAAGTACATATATATATATGTACTAAACCTAACAAGCTATTTGATTAATGGATGGACCTTCCCTGAGATGAAAAGTATGAGAAAGTAGAAGACATACTTCAGTTGGATTGAACGTGACTGCTATTTATTGGACACTCTTTTCTGTACATTGAAGCAACTAAACACTTATGAGGCAAGATATTTTTGTTAAGTTTTACAGTGTCTTATTCTGTTCAATAAATCTCAGTTATTTATTTATGCAAGTTTTACGTTTATTTATGCGAGACCCACGTAAAACCTACATAAATAATAGCTGAGATTCATGAGACAAAATAAAACACAAAAAAAATTAGACATTCATGAAATAAAATAAGACACCAAAAAATTAGACAAAAAATCTAAACTCACTATCTAGAGCCATCTTCTTCTTTACCACCTAGCCAATCATAGCTTGCCCTCTCTCAGAACCTTTGTTGCAAACAAATACTCATATCCACCAATAACAGCTTAATACCTTTGACCTGTTTCTTGCTCTGTTTTGCTTTTCATCTCTGCTGAGAGCTTTTGGTTAGTATTTTTAGTTCTATCAAACACTTGTTTTACTCACTTCTTTGGTTCTTTTATCTTTTCCCCTCTCACTTTTAGGCTAGAGGAAGTGAAACGTTAAGAACACAAGAAAAAAGAGAATGAAAGATAGTAAAATTAAAATCTTGAGAAGTTCTTTGTTTCTGGGTCTCTCTGATTTAAGTTTTCTTTTTGCTTTTTTAGTTTGATGTTATATATAAACAAGTCTGCAACCTGGGTTTTTTGTGAATTTCTAAAAGTTTGAAGCTTTATGGCAATACTGTAAAAATTCGAGATTGAATTCAGTAAAGGATTTGTTCTAGGGTTTATCATTTGGCTACTAAGCGAATTTTTCTCAAGTTTGGGGAAATTGAGACTTCTTTAAATTTCTCTATTTGTTCTCTTTGACGTGAAAAAGTGTTGGTTTTGATTTGATGTCTACTCAATCATAAAAATTCACTTCTTCTCTGCATTCACTGTCTTCTCTCTTATTCACTTTGAATTGGGACATGCTAGCTATTTGGTTTTGATTGTGCAATTTAACCATCGAAAACCATGAATGAGGGTTTGGCGATTATCTCACCAGGATCTTATCTTCAGAACTCAAATTGGTTGTTTCAAGAAAGCAGGGGTTCCAGGTGGACTCCTGACGAGAACAAACAGTTTGAGAATGCTCTTGCTTTGTTTGATAAAGATACACCTGATAGATGGGTGAAAGTAGCTAAAATGATTCCAGGCAAAACTGTCGGTGATGTGATCAAGCAGTATAGGGAGTTGGAAGAAGATGTCAGTGATATAGAGGCAGGTCTGATCCCAATTCCAGGATACAGTAACGATTCTTTCACTCTGGAGTGGATTAGTAGTCAGGACATTGGTGGCCCCAGGCAATATTTTAGTCCGAGCGGCAAGAGAGCCACCGGAACAGGATCATCGGAACAAGAACGTAAGAAGGGGGTTCCGTGGACTGAGGAGGAGCACAGGTTACTTTGATTCCATTATCAGTTAAAGCTATTGTTCTTATATTTTGACTCTGGCAATGATCAAAGTCACTTCTGAACTTCATCTATAGTAAAATCAATGCTTGTAAAAGTTTTGAAAGATACAATTCAGTTGATGATCATATGTCCAACATACAAATTGGAAAGTAACTCCTTATATAGATCCTCCATTAAGAAAGTTCATCTCTTGTAAATATGCTTTTGATAAATGATTTTTAGGCTCTTGGTATCTTTTTTTGTTCAGTTTGTGAATCTGGCTTTTGTGATATGAATTTGCAGGCAGTTTCTCTTGGGTCTTCAAAAGTATGGTAAAGGGGATTGGAGAAACATATCTCGACATTTCGTAACTACTCGAACTCCGACTCAGGTGGCTAGCCATGCACAAAAGTACTTCATCAGGCAGAGTACTGGAGGGAAAGATAAAAGAAGATCTAGTATCCATGATATAACTACAGTCACTCTTCCTGATACCAAGTCAGCTTCACCAGAAGCTAATAAACCAACATCTCCAAATCATTCAATCGCAACGATTCGACAGCAGAGAACGAATTCTACAAAAAAGGGGTTATTTGACTGGGAACAACAATCTGAAGAAGCAGGTGGCACTGTCTATAATCCAGAAAATGACAAATTGTTCATGTCCTCTTATGGATACAAGTTGCAGGAACAAAGTTTGTGGAACTGTTCCGGGTTACCGTACAATTTGATTTGGCGAGATGCAGGCGATGCAACATAAATAATCTTGTGGGATGAGATTCAGGATTAGAAATATAAAGTTATTCAGAATGGTATTCAGTTTTTTTTTTTTTTTGAATAGCTTTCTTATGCTACTATGATGGTTTTAATGTGAATATGTGAATTGGGGATTGCAGTTAGTCCATAGCCATATTAGGCTTTCCCAAGTGAGATTCTTAGTTTTCTGATGTAATTCCATTTTCAAATCCAAATTATTCAAAGAACAGAGAGCTCATTTATGTAAAGCTTGACATAATTTTACCTGTGAATGTACTTTTAATTATCCTTTGAACCATTTCAACTTTTTTTCCAGCTCTCACCTAATGTCCACTGCTTCTTTGTTTTTTTTTAATGATACACTTTTGAACATATGATCTAATGCATTTGATTGTCTTCAGTTGACTGAAATTTGAGAATGGAATCTTGACCCAAGCATGATTGTCTTCAGAGCCACCAATTGAAGCATCATATTCTCCATTCTGGTGTTATTTTTCTTCATTTGGTCCACAGAAGAGACTCGTTTTCTTTCTTCAATGAGTTCTCTAATTTATGATCATCACAAAGTCATGTTGAATAAGATTCTGCAACAGGCTCAGTGTTCTGATCCTTGAAAATGAAATTTCAAGTGTAATCATTAAAAAGTGAACCTAACTGTTCATGATGTGGTTTTCATATACTTAAATCAAGTCAAAAGACATGAATTTTTTTTCATTTTTTCTCTGATTTAAAGAAGAACATAGAATGATAAATTCTGTGTTCCACCACTCAGTTGGCTTTCCACCATCACCATATATGGAGTTTGACATATTTTAGAGTAGATTGTTCAAAGGTACAAGTAGATTATCACAGTGGAATCCCACTAAATGACATGGAAAATCATAAATTTCCTGGTCACACTAGATTCTTTACTCTTTTTCATGTGTTCTATTTGTCTCCTGGCGTTTGTAGTTACTGTTAATGGCTGCCACTAACTTTGTTTTTTGCTGTTGTTGCAGCTTTCGGTAAGAAGTCTAGTGGTCCATCATCTTTGCTTCTTATATCAATCATGGCTCCTCCTCCACTAAACAATTCAAACCAACATAAGCAATGTATCAAAACTATAAGATGAATGCCCTTAAGGGGTGGTCCAAGTGGTGACACAGGTCCTCCTCTTAGGAGCCTTAGAGTCAAAAAGTTGAAGGTTTCTGCATAATTCTTACTGATGAAGATGGCACATAAAGTTAAATGGTGAAAAAGAAAGCCATTTGCTATTCCTTTTTCCTAGGAATCTAATTATTGAGAAGTGAAAGTGAGAAAGAGACTGATAAACCATGAAAAGATGGCATTATGTAAGGTTTTCAAATGCTAGCTTCCTTTGCTGCCACATAAGCAATCAACTCACTTATAATCCCTCCTTGTATTGACAATTCTGATTTTGACATCAAGTTTGGAAGTTTCCTCCAAAAGTCTAAGTCAAATAATTTTTTAACAAGGAACAACAACTTCTTGTAAGATGTGAATAGGTATAGTAAATATAGTCCGGCCCGATTTAATCAAAAGTCAATGAATTCGATCGAATTGATAAAATCGAAACTTTAATTTGTCGAGCCGGATCAAATTGACTCGACTAGAAGTCAGTCAACTCGTGCTTTAAATAGTATGAGTCAAGTTCGATCGGACTTCATTTCAAGCTCGAATAACTTGTAAAGGAATTCGGATTGGACTCGAACAATATGAGGCATTGTAGTGATCCAAACAAAGAAGGCATAGTAACTGTTGGACTTTCCTAGAGGAGAGCAGCTCATTTTGGTTCACAGCCCATGACTAAGAATGTGAAAAGAAAATCACACCCAACCTAAGGCCTCCTATGACCTTTTTGTCACATAAATCCTTTTTTTTAATGTATTCGGTCTAATAATTTTTTTTTATTTTTTGAATGCATATTAAGTAATTAATATTAGTAAATTAATGATTCAAAATTAAATAATTAAATTTGATTTAATTAATATTTATAAATTTAACATATCGATGGATTAAAAAATCGAACCGGTTTCGTTAATTTAACTATGAAAACTTTGAATCGACCAACTTTTCAGTTCGGTTTTGAACTTTCTAGTTTATTTAGTTTAATAATCTTTGTTGTTAAAAGTTAATTAGTTTTGGTTGGGTCGGCCGTGCTAGGCTCAGGCCCAGGACGTTCAATCCACACATCCACGGCCCATTCACAGAAATTAGTCTCCTATGCAAACACGAAGATCTACGTAAAGACTTAAACCTAGCGTCTATCTCATATATAAGGTACTATTCTACCATGATACAGGTACAACAACAGAACCCTAACTTTCTCTCTGTTCTCTACAACTGATTTTCTCTCAAAAAGACTGACTTAAGCGTTGGAGGGGCCTTCCGGGAATCAACCCCCGGCGTGCCTTTATTTGTTTTGCAGGTATTTCATAGCCAGAGCTTCACAGATCATGGATCAAAACAACGACGTTCAGCCCCAGCAAAATCCGACTGAACCAAGTTTATTAATTAATCATCAGTTTTTTGTAAACTATTTAGTTTTTATAAACAAAAATAATCGATTAGTTTTTATTTAACAGTCTCTTTTTTAATTGAACTTTAAAATTTTCATTTAGTAAGAATATTATTTTTCAATCATTTTTTAAATTTTTAATTATTTTAAAATAATTTAATATTTATTAAACTTTTTAAACGTTAATTTTTTTATTTTATCGATTTCATTCCTAGTCAGATTTTTACACCAGAAGAAAAAGACTACTTTGTTCTATTAAGGAACAACTTACGTCTTGGTTTGGTCTTCCATTTGGTCATGTACAAACGCAAAAACAAATGACAGTATAACTTATTATTCTTACTTAATAAATCGAAAGAAGGAAACAGGGACAAAGGACAATCACCTAATTATTAGCTGTAAGAAGATGTAACAACAAAATCAACGTACGTAAGTTGCTAAGACCATTGTAGATTTGTAGTTTTCCACAACAAAATACAATATGCACCCTAACGTCAGCATCTTTTGTCTTATAGGATGTCACGACGAAGTAATGTTTCACTTAGTTTAAGGGCTGTTAGGATGTTTCAATCTTTGTTATACTTAATCTGGTCACATATTTATGTGGACTATACATAAACATGTGGATAAGATTTAATAGAATAATTAAGAACTGGTTAACCGGAACATTAAATCTAATATCGTAATTTGCATGTGGGCGCAACAAATTCTAAAAATAATTGGTCATGAACAGAGGGACTTTTGTTGTTTCTGAATTATATATTAATTTGTTAAATAATTTATTTAAAATACATAATTTATGAATTATTATGTATATCTAATAATTTGTCAAAGTGAATTATTACTCTCTTGTGGTAACTCTAATTTTTAACTCGTTTAGTGTTCATTTTGATGAGCTTTTAGGAGATCGATAAGTACTTTTCTTCACCACAAAAGCCTTTTTTAAGAAAATTGAGTGTTTGATTGTAAAATTAAAAAATTTTTCTTTAATAGATATGACTTTTTTGGCAACCAAAATACAGTTTTTTAATAAGCTCAAATTTGGAGCTTCTTTAAAAAGTCTTTTAAATGACTTTTTCAGGTATATTTTTCATATCAATTAATGAGTACATTTTTTAGTCTCTTTTGTCTTTATGTTTTACACATTATTCTCATAATACCCACAAATTCATCTTCACGTTTATCTTACAAACTCGTCTTCTCTAATCTCTTGCATAGTTGTTTTATTATGTATTTAACTATTTACTCAACTTGAATATTTATTTTGTGATTTATATAATATTATTTGGCTTTTTTATATGTTTTAATATTTATTTTTATATTAGTTTTATTTATGTTATAATTCATATAAAAGATTTGGTTAGATATATTTTCATTTATGTTTCATATGGTTTAAAATTATATAATAATTAATATATTGTATTTTGCATATTGTTTAATATACTTTAAATTATATTTAATGCATAAATAATTTTTATTACAAAATAAAATATAGTTAACATTTAAAATATTTTTTATTTTTGTGTTGTCAGACAGTCTATTGTATGAAGCTCTTTCAAAAAACTCTTTTTTAAATGATAGTCAAGCAGTCAACTGGTTTTTTAGAAAAGTTCTTCTCTTAAAAGATCTACAGAAAAAAAAAACTCTATTAATAAAAGCTCTACTGATATAAGTCAAACAAAACAGAGACTTAATCATTTCCTTTAACAACATTAATTTGGGATGGTTGATGACTAAAAATATATATTTTAAAGGTAAAAGATATTATTTCTCTTACTTTCTTATAGTTTAACAATTTTTTAAAAACATCCCATAATCTTTAAAATTATAGCAAAACGGGAAGGCTTGTACACTTGGTACGTTGATTTTTTGTGGCTTTGGTGAATGATTTCATATATTCATTACTAATATTACTACTTGCAATATTAAATCAAATTTAATATTTAAGTCATTATCTATAGAATTATATACATAATGGTTTTTAAAAAGTAGGTCAAGTGATAAGGAAATTCATAAAAAGAGCCTCTTAACATTTGAGGTTTGAATTCATAGCACTCTAAACTCTTTTGTGTTACATATGAATTATGTTGATTAATTTATATTTATAAGTTTGTTATTAATAATTTGTTGATTTTATTATTAATAATCCGTCGCCTGATTTGAATTTATGAGTTCGGTAATATGAAATGATGTGAGCTATGTACAAAAGTCTTGGTTCCCCGTTTGAAGGAGCTTGCATTTATTACAAAAAGGTACTAAGCAAACGTGGGATTAGTACAATTTGGACACCTCTAGAATTTGAATTGTTCATGCATGAAAACGTTCGGATGAATCATCCCATTTATTATCTGTTTGTTTTGTCCTTTTCTTATTCCTTTTTTTTATAACTTTGGTTTCGGACTCTGCCCGACTATTCTGAAATTTATAAGTCATCTGATCCTAAACAATAGTAGAAGTACCTGCTCCGAAAGATAGGCCATCACTATAGGAATTACATCACCTTAAAAAAAGACTGATCTTTTCAAGAAGATTATTCTCCATGTTAATTTCATAACTTTGAGAGAATGAGAACTTTGGAACAATAAGTAAAGTTGCTCCTTTATAACCATAAGATCGTATGCTATGAAAAAATTATAAAAAAAAGCTACGTATATTGATGACTCTTTCCCAATCTTCACAAAAGGGAGAGCTTCTACACTCGAATTCGTTTAACTTTTTTTTGACTTCTTATATTAGCAATTTGCAACTTATAAGCATTCGTTTGGTCAGAAATTTTCTTAAAAAAGTTTCATATTTGAAAATTTTAATTTTTTGTATTTTAATTTGAAAACATTTTTTAGATTTAAATGTGAGTTTTTCAAGTTCAAATTCAATTTAAGATTAAACCAAATTAATATTTGTTGGATAGAATTAAATTAATGTATTATTATATTTTAATTTGAAAACCAAGTTCAAATTAAATTAATGTGTTATAAACATCTGGATAGAATGTTTTTTTAAAAAATTAAATATCCGTTTTAAAATTTTGAAGTTTATTATATTTTAATATTTAAAAATTTAAAATTTATGAATTTGTTTTAAGTTTTGAGTCGAGTCTCTCTTTACAGTAGAACCTCTTTAAATTGATACTCGGTAAATTAATAAACTCTCTAAGATAATATTTTCTCTGTCCCGACTTGGGCCAGTTGAAAATTTAACAAATTTTGAAAAGATAATATATTTTCAAAATATCCCTATGTAAATATAGGGTCCCGTTAATATCATAAATTAATAATTATCCCATTAATAACATTATTTATTAATTTTCATTAATATTATGTACAATGAATCTATGTTTTAGATTCATTCAATTAATATGAAACATGAATTTTTCTAAGATACAATGTTTTTTGATGTAATCAAAATTTAACTTCAATTAATTACAAAAATCTTTTTAAATTAATAAATATTAATTTATCGATTAATTAATATTTCTATAAAATAATAAATATCATGATCCCAGCAATATTAATTTATAAAAATTTTACTGTAATTTTTTAGAAATTGAATAAAAATTAAAGTTAAAGTTAAATTTTATTTATTAAATTGTCAATTAGGTCGAATCAAAATACCAATTATAGAAGCAAGAAAACGAGTGTCGTTTGTTTGTTATATTTCCTTGAAACTCGAGTCAAAAGTGACTCAAAACCAAGGGATTTGCCCACAGGAAAAACTTAAAGCATGGACACTAAACCACTCTAGTCAAATCAAGAGTCGTTTTCGTAGGAGTTAATGTTGTCTGTCCAAAGATTATGGTCAAATCAGGAGGGCACAACAGCTAACTGGCCTGAGGTGAAGCCGTGAAGGTGATACCAACTTGCTGAAAGCCGCCATGTTGTTAGGTTTCACCTCTGCCACTAGCACGCACAAATTGACCTATACTGTAATTATCATTTTCTATTAAATTTTATAAATATTTATATAAATTTTGTTTCAATTATGGTATTTTTATTATATGTTATTAAAATTTATCAATATATTTATATAGACCGATATAAATATATGGATAAGATTTAATAAAACAGAAGATTTTATGTGTATTTTCTCGGTGTTTCAAATTTGTGCTACTTAATTTGCTTAGAACCTTACATAAATGTAATAAAATAAATAATTAATATTAAATAATTATTTAATTCAAATTTATTTTTGATTTATTGAACAGTTTATTTGTAATATATATGAATAAAAATTATTAAATACTCAGCGGATTTTAACTCGGTGTTGATGTTGATGACGACAATAACACCGTATAGGATCACGCCTTAATGTTTTCCATTATTAAGTAGAAAAGAAAAGAGAATTTTAAATATATGCAGATTAATTTATAATTACAACTTTTTGTGCATTAATTAAAGAAATTAATTTTATTTTCAAATAATATGGGCATATAAGGCAATGGCACGTGATTTCGATTCTAAATTTTGTAGTCTACTTTACTCTCTTTTATTTTTATTTTTATTTTTTTGGGTACAAATTCACTTATTTAATTCCACAACACATGAATTGCTAAAGAAAGTATCACGTGCCACATGGGATACCTAATTAACTATTACATTTAATTAAAAAAAATTTACCTCCTTAACCGGTACCAAGTTAAGTTTGTACACATAGTGACGTTTATACATAGCCTCACCTTGAGAATATAAAAGGTGAAAAGCAGAAAAACAACAGTTATACAAGTTTCCTCTGAGTTTGCACCCAATTAATGACGTTTTGGCCCATCACATGATTTATTGTTTCACATTTTTTTTGTCTTTGTATATTTACCGTAGTCGTGGATTACGCGGGCACACCTTTTTAAGGGTTCAATTAACACATCATCTCACAGGTGAATCAAGCAGCATCATTGAGAGTTCAACTAATTCTCTACTTATAGGTAAAACCCTAATTATTTCAAGCTCTTACAAAAAAGGCTAACATGAAATAGAAGCAGAAGATGAATTAAAAGCAAGGTTCAGAATAACATAAAACGGCATGTATTGAGAAGAAGGTTCAATCCGGAATGAAGACGTTACAGCAATGAGTAGCATTAAATGAGATACCTTGATACTGACTGGTTATCACGAACTGACAATGTATAATCATTAATCATACACATCCATTCCTGCTCATTAAACTTTCTGTTGCCTAGGGATTGCAAAACACAAAATCATTTTGCAGAATAGTAGTAATAAACCCAAAAATACAATTGAGAAAAACGCCAGGAAAAGGCACCTATGCCTTCATAAAGTAAAGCAAAGAGCTTCAATTTATCAGAAAAGAACCTACCCCACCAGAAAATAAAGGATAAGATCAAAACAGATCAGGGTTTCAGTGAATGTATTGGAGGCAACCTATCCATAAAATTCTCATGTCCAAACAGTTTTAATCCCTAAAACAAAAGAAGTTGATCTGTGAAAGTGTGAGTTTCAAAGCAAAGCATCCCTTTTCTTGTGAATTTTCACATTTTTCCAGGTAAAGGGTCGGTGTGAGTTTTCTTAGTGTCAGACTGTTAGTGTCTTCTTCTTCTTCTTCTTCGTGTTACCCAAAGTCGTTGACTTTTTTACTGTAGGCACCAACTTACAGTTGCCAGTTACAGTTACAAATCCCAAAACTAGAGAAGCTTTAAGTTTAGAAAAGTTTCGCCATTGTTTGCTTGTTTGCTACTATAAAGAATAAAGCAAATCTTTTGGATACCAAAGAAAGAGCAACGTTAAGATAATCGTCTCTCTCTTTTGTCTCTCTTCAGTTCAAACTACTTCTACTCCTTCACTTCACTCCTGTCGTCCCATGTTCATTACCTTTCTCAATCAAATCCTTTCCTTAACGAAGATCAGGGTTTGAGTTGTGTTCTGTTTCTTGACGATGGTTAGTGGTTGGAGAAGAGCGTTTTGCACGTCCATTCCTAAAGAGAAAGACTCCACATTCTTTGGTGAAAAGCCTCCACAACAACAACCCAACACCAAGAAGACCACAACAGCAAACACAAACAGTCCTCGAATCAGCTCCAAGTTTGGATTTTTTTCCAACCCATCAACGCCTCGCTTACAATCTCAACCCGTGTCAAGCCCAAGATTCCGGTGTCGGACCTCCGCCTCCGTGCCAAACAGTAGCCCTAAACTCCAATGCAAAACCACCCCCACCAACACCAGCAATAGCCCCAGGTTATTTAATTTCTCAAACCCATCATCGCCTTCGAGCTTCCCATTCTTCAAAGCAGCCGCTCTTCGCCTCTCCAAATTAACTACTCGATGCGGAGTTTGCTCGCAGAGCGTCAGAAGCGGCCAAGGAACTGCCATTTTCACGGCGGAATGCAGCCACTCGTTTCATATCCATTGCGTCGCTGCCCATTTCAAGATCTTAACCTGCCCAGTTTGCAGCGCCACGTGGAAAGAGCTGCCATTGTTCTCCGGGAAGGAAGAGAACAAGCTCAAGGCGAAGGATGTTAGTGTTATGGCTAAGAGCTTAAGAGTGTATAACGACGACGAGCCTTTAATCTCACCTTCTGTCTTTAATACCATACCTGAATTAGAAGAGCAAGAAAACGACGTCGAAGAAGAGGACGACGAGCTTCGTTTCAAAGGCTTCTTTGTGAACCCTAGTCCAACTCCAAGGAAAGTCGCTGCAAGTCCAGTCACGGTCAATCCTCCCATTGAAGTCTCTCTGTTGCCGGAATCTGCCATCTTGGCTGTCGGGAGGAGCCACCAGACTCACGCTGTGGTTCTCAAAGTCAGAGCGCCCCCGGCATTCCGGCGAGCTCCCATCGATTTGGTCACGGTGCTTGATGTTAGCGAAGCTATGGGCGGTCCTAAGTCTCAGATGATGAAACGCCTCATGAGATCCGTGATTTCCACCTTAAGCTCCAAGGATCGTTTGTCGATCGTCGTGTTCTCCGCGAGCTCCAAACGACTGTTGCCGTTACGGAGGATGACGGCCAGTGGAAGGAGAGCGGCCCGTAGAATCGTGGAGGCGGTTGGAATTAACGGCCAAGGTATGAGCGTGAGCGACGCGCTAAAAAAGGCGGCGAAAGTGATTGAAGATCGCCGAGAGAAGCATCCAGTTTCTACAATCATGGTTTTCTCCACTAATCAGAACCGTTCGTCTATGTCCGTGTCATCAGCGCGCTACTCCCCCTTGGAAATCCCCACGCACACGATAACCTTTGGTGGAATTCACGCGCCATCTGAAGATGCTTTAGTCAAACGCATACGAGGATTGGTAAGCGTAGTAGTTCAGGATCTCAAGCTCCAACTCGGGTTTGCACGTACCGGTCCAACAGCAGCTGATATCCCAGCGGTTTACTCCTCAACAGGTCGACCCTGCGTGTTCGACCGCGATTCGGTACGGGTTGGAGATCTCCACGCCGAGGAAGAGAGAGAACTACTCGTGGAACTGAAAGTTGCGGCTTCGGCTAGTGGGTCCCAACAGGTCTTGTCCGTACGGTCGTCGTTCAAAGACCCATCATCGCAGGAACCAATCTTGTGTAAAGAGCTAGCCTTATTGGTGCCTCGTGCACAAGCTGTTCGATCGTCCTTGCCTAACATCCAGCGGTTGAGGAACCTACACGTCAGCACACGAGCCATAGCCGAAGCTCGGCGATTATTGGATCATGGTGATTTATCGGGAGCTTCTCGTTTGTTGTCATCGGCTCGAGCTTTGTTGATGCAGAGCGGCGATGGCTCAGACGGGGAGTATCTTCGCGGCTTGGAGGCGGAGCTAGCGGAGGTGCAGCGACGTCGGCAGCAGAGTCAACGGCACAGAAATCGTCAACAGGTGGAGGAAAAAGTGGAGCCGCTTACTCCGACGTCTGCGTGGCGAGCCGCCGAGAGGTTGGCTAAAGTGGCGATAATGAAGAAGCATATGAACAGGGTCAGCGATTTACACGGCTTTGAGAACGCCAGATTTTGAGTTTATTTTTCTTATTTTTGTAATTTGAAATACAGAGATAATATATAATATGAAAAAGTTTTATAGAATATATTAATTAGAAAGAAAATAACAAGGAATGATTGAGTGGAGCCAGGTGCATAATAGCGACAAGCAGTAGCGGACGGCAAGGCCCTTTCCAAATAAAAAATTCAGATAGTGATATGATAGGAACCCCACACCATATCTGATTAAGCCAGTCAAGATTTTTCCTGCGGTCTATTAGTAGGTGAATATTTGGTGGTGAGAAGGACAAATTGAATGTTTAGTTTAGGTTATTAATGAAGGGTTACTGCTAAAATCAAAATGCTCACAAGCAACAATCCCTCTCTTGTCACTATTTGTTGATATGGTATAATTTTGGTGAGTCTTAATTATACGAGTTCGAGTTCGAGTTTGAGTTCGAGTCTTTGAAATTAGACCCGGAGTAATATAGTCCAAGTCTAGCATGCGAGTTTTTTTAATTTATACAATTGATTGGTTCATGTATTGAGAAAATAAATATGGAAGCAAGTGTTAACTTTAGTTCTTTTTGTTAGTAATGTAGACATGATCATGATTGAAACATGTTCTCTAATGTGTAGCGCACTAGTGAGTGCCAAATCCAATATTGGTAAAGACATTGAATTATGCTAAACAAAGAGAGAGTGAGTGACGAGTCCCACTTGTTAAAATCCACTAGCCAAAAGAAACCCCAAAAGCATAAGACACACACCATAAATGAGTTTACAGGATGCCCTTAAGAAGTTGTATAACCTATATATCTTGTTTTTAATGTGTTTGTTGATTTAAAAAGATGTTTATCTGTTCATATTTTTAATTTTGATTTTCTTTGAATTAGATAGCTCTCATATAGAAATGTTATCCTTGATACTACATGGTTCCTGACGGAGTTCAAACCCGCAGCTTCTGCCATGACTTTTCTATCAACTTAAAAATATATTAAACTTATAGATGATAGTTTATTTAAATTTAAATTATAAAGTAATATACTAAAAGCACATAATTAGTGCTCCTAGTTTAAAAAAGAGTTTGAAATTGGAATGGGTTTTTTCATTTGATCTGACCCGCCGCCTGCAGTTAAACCGTAGCTTTTTCATGACTTGATAGGAATCACTTATCTTAGATAGTTTGTATTTTTAGGGTTGTGTCCTCTTAAAACACAAAAAAAAAGAAGATGTTTGGTTGCATTATGGGTGAACATTGTTAGGATATGTCTTATTATTTAATTTTGATATTTTTTATTATTGGATATTTAAGATAATGATTTAAAATACAAATCAAGAAGTTTTACTTGAATTGAATTATTGGATAGTGTTGTTAGCACAAATAAAAATCTATTTTGAATGAAAATTTGAGTGAATTACGTTTCTTTTTGAAATATGGATAATCTGGCGTGAAGGTTCCTATATCTTGAATTTTTCATTGCTGCGTGACCTAGTTTGAAGACATGTGAGTTATCACATGATTCTTTTCTTGGTAGATATTGGCCTGAATTTCTCAAGTGTTGGTCTTACCGCATGGGTCACTGGGTAATGTCTTTGTTTTTGCAAAAAAGATGTGAGTGTTTTGGTGAGGTTTTTCTGGCGAGTTTTGATGGTAAATGGAAGAAGAAAAGTGTGTTGTTTTTTATCTGAATGTTTTATTGCATTGAGAGAGGCTCGTGTGTGATATTACTAGGCGTGAAGAAATTTGGAGATAGTCGAAGGTGTGTTGATACCTACGTGACCCAGCTCTTGCACTTGAAGGGTTATTTACTTGGTGAAAATTTTGGCTGAGTGTTTAATTGATGGGTTGTGTGTGATCTGATTTTTACTATATCAATACGTGAGTCATTTGTTAATCCTTCAGCTTTAGTGATTACGGTGAATGAGCAGATCACATTGCTTTTAGTGTTTAGAATCTTGCGAGATAGCTAGACATATATTGTTGTGTGCTTGAACTTTTGTGTTTGAAAGGTATTATTGTGGGCTGAAGGATAGTGTACGTGAACTAGAAGTCTAGTTATGATACTTGAGTGATTATTTAGTTGCTCTTGGTTTCGTGATTGGGCAGGAAATTATTCCTTATCTTTTTGTCAATTATTTTCTTGAGTGTTGAGTTGTTTGTTTAATCACTTGTGTAATTTATTAGTTATTTTTATTTTAAAAGATTATTGAGAAAAATTCTCTGTTGAGGTTAATACGAGTCGGTCGTGTTATTTGGTGTAGTAATGAGGACAAAGGATAATGTCTAGAGTTTAGAGGTGTCGACTCAGTAAAGTCTTGTATAAAATTATCATTGTTAGTGGAAGAATTAAGTTAAGTGCAGATCTCGTATATATAACAAAATGTGCCAAATTACGTTAGTAAATATCGGTGCTGATTTATATTTATGTATTTAATTTTTTTAGTTTTTTTAATGATATTAAAAACGTAGAAAATCTGAAAGTTTACAAAATTATTCCATGTTCTTTCAAACGTCATGATGTCTATTCCTAAATCCAGCCTTATCCTACGTACAAAAAGGACCAATAGCCTAAAGAAACGACATATCTGAATAGTTCTAAAAAATGGACCCGTCAATACTTTTAAGCCTTTACATAGCTGTCAAGTGAGGAAATTATTACAATCCACTCCTCTTTTTGCTCATCATTAGATGCCCACCAACTAACTTTGCAATTTTTTGTCAGATTCGTGATTAAACGTATTTTTGCTTTTTATCTGTTGTACATATCTTAAGTGAGTTAGATAAAGGAAAGGCCTTTTAGGCTTTTACTCTTTTACGAGCATAAGTGTGGAAGAAGCAGGTGTGAAAAGGGATGACACTGACCTTAACTTTGAGGTTAAAAAAGGTCCTTAGCAACCTCTTTATTTCACTTTTGGGGGGTTACTGTTGCTTTCCTTGAATTGCACAAACCTTTGAGAAGCTTTTCACTGACATTGATGAGTTTCATTTCCTTCATATGTTCTTCATTTGTTTCCTTTTTATACGTGCGTATAGAAGAAGAAGAATGCAATAATACTGCAGACATCATTTATTCAAATCCCAACATTCATCGAGTGTTTGGGCGTTGGGAATTTGTATAAAAGCTGAGACCTTTGTATTTAAAGGCACATGAGAGACAACTTTTACTGGTTAGACCACTATAGCCAACAAGCTATCAACCAAATCCTAACAATTTCGTGCGTAAACTTTCTTAACATGTCCTAACCTTTGTATATAATCTGTGAATTTCAGTGTTCTCCACATAGAAGTGGAAAGAATGTTTATTTACAGCAATTGCATTATGGAACAGTACAGGACAGACTCAGCTTTGCCATCACATCATTACTACACCTCTTTTTGCTACACAGTACATCCAATAGGTTTCAACGTCATCCATTCCTTACAGTTTGGGGATAAAGACATTATCTTGATACATGACCCAATTTACAGGTGAGGATACATATCAGACATGTATTTGCTTACACTGTGTTGCATCAATGTCAGATGGACAGTAAGGGCACTTGAAAGGTTTTGAGCTATTCTTTGACATCTTATTGATAGATTGCTTGCACAGAACATGACCGCAAGACATCAACATTGGAGGGTTCTCATCCGTGGATTGTTCCTTGGACACTGGACATATGAAGATAGAATGGAACTGAAACTCCGCACCCAACTCCACTGGTACAGGAAGGTGCTTCATCGTTTGCCATTCCTGCTTCTTTCCTGCCATCACAGTCATAAACTTCAACAAGGGTGGTAAACCCTGAAACCCTGCTGCTGTAGTCACGCTCAACGGGCTCTCAAAGGACTGGCCTATAAGATAGCAGTATTGCTTTGTTAGTTCATCAGCCACTGCATTCCAATTAGTTGATGATAATAGCTGGGAGTACACGGATTGATCAAGCCTTCCCGCCCACAGGAGACAACCCATTAGTTTCTGGATTTCACTCAAGTGAATGGAGGCAACGTGAGTTCTAACATACGTGATAGCTTCATCCTTGCTTCTACTCTGCAGTAATTCCACAAATTGTAGCCGATGAAGTTGCAGTTGAAGGTCTGATCCATTTTCTTTAAGCTTCTCAGAGTTGGCAGCAGCCCACTTTAGCGCAGGTTCTAGATCTCTATTCTTCAAAGCTTCAAGTATCAGATACATTTCTGAGAAAAGGAACCTCATTTGGACAGCACATTGTGGTTCCTTGGCCTCATTTACAAAGCAGTCACCAACATCAAAGAGGCCTTGCCGATAGAAGTGACATGCAATTATTTGTTTAACGGTCTGGCTGTCAAACTCAACATTTCTGTAAGCTTTTGCTATATCAGGGTGAAAGGATTTCTCAAGTATCTTTGGATACTTGTTCAGGGCTAAATTAAGTTCCTTCTGTGTATTTTCCTGTTGACTCCGAGGGGCAATCGCTTGCAACTTTTTCTTAAGCTCACCAAGCTCAGATTTGTAGTCAAATTCAGAGCGGGGGTGCTCTGAATGTAACATTTCCAATGCCTTCTCAATTTCCTGAATTGTATGGTCTATCATTTCTTGGGACTTAGAAGACAAAAGCTTTTGCCTTTTTGCAACACGATCAAAAGCATCCTTTATAGGATTCAGATCCATTATCAGTTTCCTGTCCCCTTTAATATGATAGTATCACAAGCTTAATGTCAATAATGGATATACAAAGCACCTACAACTGGTGAAACTGAAGAACTATTAGTGAAATTTGAAATGGCAAAAAAGCTCACTAGCATGGGAAAATATCAATGATTAGTCAGGAAAGAGGTCTGGGGCAGCGAAAAGAAGGAAAAATATTAATGATCTATCTGCAAATTAATGCGGTGAAGATCGGTAGAATTTACCAAAAGGGAAAAAAGAAAAGAACATGACAACTTAAAGCAAAAACGCAAAGCTGCTAAACCAACAACTAAAAGAAATTTAAAAGGATTTCAACAAAGAAAATCACAATGAAATGAAAAAAGCAGACAAATTCCTAACAAATCCACCAATATAAAGCATGAGTTTTTCGAAATTAAAAATGAGAAAGATTTAGATTAATAATGTTAAAGGAATTTCAATGGTCCTAATTGACAAATGGAGTACTTGACTTGTCAATATGTTTACAACTTTCAATTACATAATGCAAAATACAGTGCAAGCAACAATTAGAACTTGTCATTACAGTTTATATAAGTTGAACAGAATATGACGCACTGATTCACAAGTATAAAATAGAACGTTATCTTTCAAACACTTTTATGATCGAATTGGAGGATAATTTCTATATCTTATTTTTCATAAATGACAGAAATACATACAGGAAAGATAAGCAATTGTTCTGCTATTCAATCCTTTGATTATTGTCTAGAAAGAAGTAAATAAGATCCCATGAAAATAGAGACTAGAAATAGAAAGATAAAACGATATTTTAGGAAATAAACAATTGAGCAAAAAAGGAAACAAATAAAGTAATAAAACTGAAAATGTTCTTCTAACACTCCCCCTCAAGCTGGTAAATAGACGTTGATCATTCCTGGCTTGTTGCTTAATTCTTCAAATCTGACTCTAGTAAGTGCTTTTGTGAAAACATCTACAACTTGTTTGCTAGTTGGGATGTGAGCTAGATCAATCAAACCATAATCTACTTTCTCCTTTATGAAATGATGATCTATCTTCACATGTTTAGTTTTATCACGATAGATAGGATTCTTTGCAATCCCAATAATTATAGGTTGTCACACCACACCCTCATCTGAGGCCCTACTTTGATATGAAGTTCTATCAAAAGTCTTTTAATCCATATTCCTTCACAAATTCCCAATGCTAGTACTTTATACTCAGTCTCTACACTGCTTTTGGCAACCAATGGTTGTTTTTTACTTCTCCAAGTTACTAAGTTACCCTACACAAAGGTACAATTGTTATAGTAGTGCCCTAAAACCGATCGCCTTTAGCGCGTTTTGTACAAAGTTGTGTACATACTTTATTTTCAATAATAAAAAAAAGACATATTTCATAAATTTGGTGTTCATTATTTATGAATTGATATTGATCTATAAGCAAATTAATGAAATCTATGATATCTGAAATAGCATGAAGGAAATCATAATGTGATCATACCACTGAGATTTCTATCACGTGCAATTATGCCAGTATCTAAGTTATCCCTAGTCATAGGATTAATGCGATTGGATATCATTAATCCGGATAGACTAGCACATGTCAACCTCCTTGATTAAATCAACCAGTGGATCTCAGAAACTGTAAACATGAAATGTTTAAAGTTAAGATATAAATGTTTACTAGAGATAGTAAGTACATTGGATAACCTACCATGAGATCATCACATGGATGTTATATTCTAATGTCAGTGATAATCTTATCGTAGCAATGATGCAAGTACCTTTAGACTTGAGATACTCAAGGATATTGATTCTATACTCTGATACCACTGTAGGAATATCCCAGTATAAGCACCATATACAAGTGATGTGAAAAACGAAAAAAATTTTGTTCCGGAACTTTCCCGAAGTCTCGGATCTATGTGCCTATACAAAGACATACCATAAAAACTAGCTGAATATTCTCAATTTACATACACGTTCGTAACACATATATATCGAAATTCATGGCATTTACATAAATCAATCATTCATATAATAACCACATACTTTGTCTGTAGTCTCTTTCGTTCTTCAATCTTTTGCTCGTTGAGTTGTCGCAAATCACAACAACCGTCTCCAACAGTATCCACGCAGAGATAGGAGAAACTAACCGAATCAAACTCTTTGATCCACAAATGGCTAGAATAAATACAAGAGTGCTAGCTCTCTTCTTTGTTCTAAGGAAAGAAAAAACGTGAAGGAAAGGAAGAAGATGAAGCTGATGGAGACATACTTATCGGAATCTATTTGGTTCTATTGCTCTCCATAAAATGGATCTCTATCAAAAACTATTTTACGAATCCTCCGAGTCATTTTATGCGTGTGACCTATTAGGCTACCAGTTATGTTGGCCACTTAGATTAATACTTAATCCAAGCAAGTCATGAGTTGTGTTTTTTTCACACTCGAAACTTGGTAAGACCGACCCCAGTCTGACTGAACCAGCTTAACATATATATATAATACCGGAGACCTGTTGTTATGGATTCTTTTATTGGAAAGAGTTATCAGAGGCGTAACAAGGGGGATTAAGTGAGCTGAATATGGCTAGTTT
>JANIPN010000004.1:62046968-62057296 GCA_027478595.1 Erythroxylum anguifugum
TTTATATAAATTTTGTTTCAATTATGGTATTTTTATTATATGTTGTTAAAATTTATCAATATATTCATATAGACCGATATAAATATATGTATAAGATTTAATGAAACAGAGCTAGAACAAAAAAGCTGAAACAGAAAATTTGACGTGCAAACTGACTATTTACAAATTAATACAAAAAGAGTTAATAATGATTAGACCTTTTTTTTTAATTTTAACTATCTAATTTAAAAAGTTATCAGTTACTATCTATGTAATAGTAATTAATTATTCTATAATTATTCATATTTTATCAATTTTTATTTAAAATAATTAACAACACTCAATAGGAATTTTGCTGAGGCACGGGATTTAGAGAATTCTAGTAGTACACAGCCTTATTTCTAAGGCGTAGAGAAGTTGTTTCTAAAAATTTTTATTGAACATCATATTATTTTAAATAAAATTGTATTTACAATAAGTTATACCAACTATTGAGAAATTGTTTGTTATGAAAGTGAAATACTTCAAGAGGTTGAACATATTTTGAATTTTTTAAAGTCAAGTAGATAATAAAATATGTTAGGGGTAAGGCTGAGACTTTTATTAGTTTGTTATTATTATAGTAAATAGTAAAATATGTATTGTAGATAAATCCTATGTAATCATGTAAATTTTCAATTATATATTTGTATTAAATAATATCAAAAAAGAAAATAGAAGGGGAAAAGGCAAGCTTTTGATAAGATCAATCAAGAAAGGGAAAAAGATTAAACTATAAAACATAAAAGTGTAATTAACCCTAAGAAAATGGGATCAGATCATTTGTTTTATTTTTACTGTTCCTACTCTGTTTCAACTTATCTCATCCACATGTTTATATAAATTTTACATAAATATGTAGATGAGATAAGATAGAACAGAATATACATAAAAGTATAGATAAGATAAGTCGGGATAGAATAAGAATAGTAAAAGTGAAATAATGATTTTAAGGATAAAGAAACATGGTAAAAAAAATCTAAGTGTGGAGAAAAAATGGCAGGTGTGAGATCTTATCCCCAAGGAAAGAGTACAAGAAGACAAGAGTATGCAATGAATCTCGACATACGGGTGATGATTTTCCTCGTAAGCCCATCTAGTTGTGTCGGATGTAATAACAATACTGTTATCCCTTTATTGTTGTATTTTTCCACGAGCATGAAGAAATTTTACAATGGGACTTCCGACTCCGCGACACGATTGATATGATCATGTTTGTGTGTGAAAAATGTGACTCAAAGAGTGTCCACAATCATGCACTTTGGCTACGTGGTCGAAAATGAAACCAAAAGAAACCAATCTTGGTGTTTTATTTCTCACTTGTTATCATAACGCATACTATTCGGATAACGGTTGGAAACTTTTTAAAAAGATAAATGATCAAGTCACAAGTACATTTTGAAACGTTTAACATTCAAATTAAACCTTAACAAACGGACTTAAACGGATGGAAAATTTTCACAAAATTAAGTCCTCGTGAGTTAAACATTCACATGCTAACATGACATTATTTTTTATTTCTTACATAAAAAATAAGTACTTTTGTTGATAAATCGGAATAATATTAATAGAAAAGAAAAATTTGTACAAAACGTCCATTTATAAGTGCCACTGGAGACACATCTAGCCTCAAGCAAGCCAAGACAGAAAAAACACAAAACAAGGATAACAGAAGCAAGGAAGGAACAAAATACTTCCAGTCAAAAGCAGATACACAAGGAGCTCTACCAAAACCGAAGCATCTATAATCCATGTGAAAGCCGAACTAAAATCACAAGCCCAAAAGAAGCAAACCAAAAGAGGCTGATGGGAGGGCTGCTCATGGACACCCTGGGCACCGAAATGGCCAAGGGAAGGCTGGCACCAAGTGGGGAGTGTGTTGAACTTCCGGAGTAGGCTAGACCAAGCATGGCCTTGCCAAAGAGACCCGGCATGCTGCAACCTGAAAATGTCTGAACAAATAAGCTGCAAAAGAAAGGTTGATCCTAAATATAAAATTACCTCCTCTCGGTGTGTAGGCTGAGAAGTTCCCTAACGTGAGAGATAACTCCGAGATACACTCTGTCTTCTGCCATTGTTTCATTCTTGAAGGTTCTAGCATTACGTTCAGTCCAAATATGGTAAACTGTAGTGGAAAGCAATAGAGGGAAGTGAATGATGGCGGGAACACTGGTACCGGATACAGTTCTATACCAGGAGAGGATGGCTGAGAGATTTGAAGGGTTGAGAGTGGGCAAATCAAATCGATTGAGACATTGTTCCCAAATTGTTTCAGAGAAAGGGCAGGCAAAAAATAAGTGATCAATTGATTCATTTGCTGAGAGGCACAAGGAACAGTGATTAGGAGTATAGAGATACGGAAGTCTATTCCGGGTTTGAAGCTTATGCAGGAATGCAAGCCATAAGATAAAGGAACAGCGAGGTGTACTATATTTGGACCATACCAGTTTGTACCAAGGAACAACCGGTAGCGAGGGTCGTAAGAGTTGATAAGCTGACGCATTGGTATAGCGCTTGGTGGGGCTCGCTAGCCATTCCAGGCTGGCAGGTAAGGTGCAATTGGGTAAATAAACAGGAGGCTCAAGGTGTCGAAGGAGGTCCATGGAATCCTCCCTCCAACTCCAAGCATCATTAAGTATTACGTCAGAGACATGGGCTGTGAGTGGAAGCACTGATCCATTGATCTCTCTAGGGGTGGCCAAGGTGCTCAAAATACCACGCGGGTGTCAAGTAAATACTATTGTCATATAGTAAGTGAGACTCACAGTCTAAAATGTGTCAACCGTGGCTCTTGTGCCACGTGGCTGTTAGACCTATTTTTTTGATTAATTTCAAAAAAATTAATTATGTGATAACTAGGTTGACTTTTTATTTAAAAATATAAAAATTAACAAGACATTTATTTGAGAGGGAGCTAACCTTATTAAAATTTTCATTCATTTAAGGCCTGTTTTGAACGTTTTGAAAATATCAAAGATCAAGTTATATTATGTTTTAAACATTGAGATTCAATCTGCACTTTTCACCTAATTCACAATCATTAAAATTTCTTTCTAGAAGGAAGACTCTAATTGACTATTTGGATGGACTTTTGGTAGATCAATAAGCACTTTTCTCCACAACAAAAGCCCTTTTAAAAAAAATAAGTTTTTGGCTGTAAAAAAAACACTTCTTTAATAGATATAGTTTTTTGGCAACTAAAATACAACTTTTTAAGAAGCTTAAATTTGGAGTTTCTAAAAAAAGTCTCTCAAATGACTTTTCGGGTAGATTTTTTGGATCAATTAATGAGTCTATTTTTTAGTCTCTTTTGCTTTTATGTTTTACACATAATTCCCACAATACCCACAAGCTCATCTTCACCTTTATTTTGCAAACTCATTATTTGACTTTTGTATATGTTTTACTAGTTATTTTTTATATTAGTTTTACTTATGTTATAATCCATATAAAAGATTTGGTCAAATATATTTTCATTTATATTTCATGTGGTTTAAAATTATATGATAATTAATATATTGTGCTTTGTATATTGTTTAATATACTTTAAATAATATTTAGATGAATAAATAATTTTTATTACAAACTAAAATATAGTTAAAATTAAAAGTACTTTTTATTTTTATGTTGCCAAACAATTTACTAAATTAAGTTTTTTCAAAAAAACACCTTTTAAAATGACAGTCAAACAGTCAACTGGCTTCTTAGAAAAGTTCTTCTTAGAAAAGATCTACAGAAAAAAACTCTACCGACAAAAACTCCACTTATATGGGTTCAACCAAACAGAGAGTAACATTGTTTATGGATCTCACCGACCAACCATTAATAAGCAAAAGCTCACGATCTAAGAAGTTGTTGAGTTAATAGAGCATCAATTATGCATTAAACAAACTTTTAAATTCACCTAATAGTTCATACAAGTGCTAAATGAGTTAAAGTAAACAATAGGTTGAATCGAAAAACGTTCCTTAAGAGAGATTCAAATCTTTATGGCTAAAAATGTGTGCTTAATATTAGACATGGTAATATTAGATACCACATGCTGAATCTTACCTTATTGTGAAGTTTGATCCTTCCCAAATTGTTTCAGAGAAAGGGCAGGCAAAAAATAAGTGATCAATTGATTCATTTGCTGAGAGGCACAAGGAACAGTGATTAGGAGTATAGAGATACGGAAGTCTATTCCGGGTTTGAAGCTTATGCAGGAATGCAAGCCATAAGATAAAGGAACAGCGAGGTGTACTATATTTGGACCATACCAGTTTGTACCAAGGAACAACCGGTAGCGAGGGTCGTAAGAGTTGATAAGCTGACGCATTGGTATAGCGCTTGGTGGGGCTCGCTAGCCATTCCAGGCTGGCAGGTAAGGTGCAATTGGGTAAATAAACAGGAGGCTCAAGGTGTCGAAGGAGGTCCATGGAATCCTCCCTCCAACTCCAAGCATCATTAAGTATTACGTCAGAGACATGGGCTGTGAGTGGAAGCACTGATCCATTGATCTCTCTAGGGGTGGCCAAGGTGCTCAAAATACCACGCGGGTGTCAAGTAAATACTATTGTCATATAGTAAGTGAGACTCACAGTCTAAAATGTGTCAACCGTGGCTCTTGTGCCACGTGGCTGTTAGACCTATTTTTTTGATTAATTTCAAAAAAATTAATTATGTGATAACTAGGTTGACTTTTTATTTAAAAATATAAAAATTAACAAGACATTTATTTGAGAGGGAGCTAACCTTATTAAAATTTTCATTCATTTAAGGCCTGTTTTGAACGTTTTGAAAATATCAAAGATCAAGTTATATTATGTTTTAAACATTGAGATTCAATCTGCACTTTTCACCTAATTCACAATCATTAAAATTTCTTTCTAGAAGGAAGACTCTAATTGACTATTTGGATGGACTTTTGGTAGATCAATAAGCACTTTTCTCCACAACAAAAGCCCTTTTAAAAAAAATAAGTTTTTGGCTGTAAAAAAAACACTTCTTTAATAGATATAGTTTTTTGGCAACTAAAATACAACTTTTTAAGAAGCTTAAATTTGGAGTTTCTAAAAAAAGTCTCTCAAATGACTTTTCGGGTAGATTTTTTGGATCAATTAATGAGTCTATTTTTTAGTCTCTTTTGCTTTTATGTTTTACACATAATTCCCACAATACCCACAAGCTCATCTTCACCTTTATTTTGCAAACTCATTATTTGACTTTTGTATATGTTTTACTAGTTATTTTTTATATTAGTTTTACTTATGTTATAATCCATATAAAAGATTTGGTCAAATATATTTTCATTTATATTTCATGTGGTTTAAAATTATATGATAATTAATATATTGTGCTTTGTATATTGTTTAATATACTTTAAATAATATTTAGATGAATAAATAATTTTTATTACAAACTAAAATATAGTTAAAATTAAAAGTACTTTTTATTTTTATGTTGCCAAACAATTTACTAAATTAAGTTTTTTCAAAAAAACACCTTTTAAAATGACAGTCAAACAGTCAACTGGCTTCTTAGAAAAGTTCTTCTTAGAAAAGATCTACAGAAAAAAACTCTACCGACAAAAACTCCACTTATATGGGTTCAACCAAACAGAGAGTAACATTGTTTATGGATCTCACCGACCAACCATTAATAAGCAAAAGCTCACGATCTAAGAAGTTGTTGAGTTAATAGAGCATCAATTATGCATTAAACAAACTTTTAAATTCACCTAATAGTTCATACAAGTGCTAAATGAGTTAAAGTAAACGATAGGTTGAATCGAAAAACGTTCCTTAAGATAGATTCAAATCTTTATGGCTAAAAATGTGTGCTTAATATTAGACATGGTAATATTAGATACCGCATGCTTAATCGTACCCAGTGGCGGAGCCACAATGGGGGCAAGTGGGGGCACTTGCTCCCACAGCCTCCAACAAATTTCAAGCAAAAAAAGTATTATTTTAAATTTTGTCTCCACAAAAAAAATTAAAATTTTACTCCATTAAATTTTTGCCCCCGTTAAAAATAATTTTTTTCCCTATTAAAATTTTGCCACCACTTAAAAAAATTTCTGGATCTGCCCCTGATCGTACCTTATGGTGAAGTTTGATCCTTTTTTTTGTTGTTACCGTCAAACCATTTCATTGACTCTTATGTCTAACCTCTAACGATATCCATAAAATGTATTGAGATAGTTCTACAACTGTTATAGAGAAAATTAAGCAAAGAGTACTAACTCCCTTAAAGCCTAAATCTATTTATAATAAATTTTTGAACTTTGAAATAAATTTAATTGAAATAAAATTATAATTTTATTTAAACTTTAATTATAATTAAAATGAATTATAATTAAATATCAATTGGACTCAAATAAGATCCAATATCTCATATTGGTTCTTATTTAATAAATATCTTATAATCAAGTCTAACTTGACTAAGCACCTATTCTCTCTTCAATTCATTCTTTGTGGGTGACCCATTAGGTTCCTATTTATCTTGATAACAAATATAAATTATATCGTTAAATCGTATTTAATTTATTTTTAATTCTTTAATTAAATAACTTATATTTGTATATTTAGATTAATATCTAGCAACACATTGTAACCACCCAAATATTTAAGAATGTCAAAATGTTTTGACTATCGTTTATATGCATTTTCCTTATAATATAATTATTTCATCATACAACGTTTCAATTAGATATAAAGCATAGAAATAATATCTATTCTATTTAAGTCTAATTATATTAGTTTTCCACCTTTAGTAATTGATTTTACTAATAACATTTGTAAACTATTTTATAATGTCATTTTACCTTGGTTAAAGATTTCTTGAATTAATACTAGTCGAGAATGATGAAACATTCTCCCTAATTACTTTTAGGTAATGAACCTATATTAACTACTTAACTACTTCCATATAATTCATATTATATCGATTGAGTTACTTTTGATTAGAATAGATCATAAATAATATCAAAAAAATAAGAATCCCTCTATATGATACTTTTATTCAAATGAAATTCTCATATAAGATCAGTTAAATGAATTAATTATCTAAGAATAATTTAGAAATAATATATAAATGTAATATAAATCTCATTATTATAATCTCATCATAATTTTATTTGTAATGCATACCTATCTCATGATCTTTATCTCTCTCACACACACACACATCTAAAGATGTATTTTCAATGAGCTGACCCATAGGGTTGCCCACGCGTAGATCGATCTGAGGTTCAATTCTTCTAAGTAAAATAATAAAAGAGTTGGTTCTCGAATAAACTTGAAATTAGGCAACTCAACTCCAAATTCAATTTTAAAAAAGTCATTATTTTATATTTTATTTTTTAAAAAATTATTTTTAAAAAATTGACAATAATGACACATGAGTTAGGCAATTGATATCCTTGGGGGCCGTTTGGTTCTACTTCTATTTTGCAGTTGTATTTTTTAGTTTCCGTTTTTAGTTTTTTGTTTCTATTTTCCTTTCAAATAGAAAAAACTTGTTTGGATGTTAGTGTTAATGTAGTTTTATTTTTATTACTGATAATAATTACATTTTAGATAAAACTTAAAGATAAATTATTTTTAATTAAATAAATTTATTTAATCTCTTATATAATATTTATATATTTTAATTATATAAAATTAAATTATTCATAATTTTATTGATAATTAATTTTAATTTATTAAATATATAAATATAATGTTGAATTAAATTATTCATAATTTTTATTAAAAATTAAATAATTAAATAATATATATTTGAATGGTAGTAAATCATATTATTAAAAAAACAAAAAAGGAAAAAAAACTATTTTTATGGTTTTCATAATTTTTAAAAACATGAAGAAACCAAAACCAAAACTAAAACTAAAAACTCAAACAAACAAATTTTTTTATTAAATTTCAAAACAAAAATAAAAAAACAAAAACAAAAACAAAAATAAAAACAAACGTCCCTTAATCAATTGATAGACCAAAAACCAACACTGTCATCTCTATTAAGAGTCCTGTCTGGCACCGTTTGATCACCCTATTGAGAGATATGGGTTCTCGAATTTTCCGAAGCTGTGGGTTAAATCATAGCCATGCACATTTATAGCTAAAGAACGTGGCAGCTTGTAAGTTATGGCTAGACAGAGGGATTGGTTGTCGTTGTACCAAACACTCTACTTGAACATTTAATTTTCGAGGGGACCATTTCATTTTTCATCTTCCAAAAAATACTATTTTCTAATGATTTTTCAATTCACTAAAGGTATAAAAAATTTTCACATGAACTCATAATTCAGAATTTTCAACTTATTTTTTATATATCAGTACATCATTTCTAAAAATTAAAAGTTAACTTATCCTTACACAAAGCTCCCCAATTAGTAAGGATTGGAGAAGGGTCATGAGGAGAAGGGTCATGATACGGAAACTCCAAGAAAACAAGATTCTTGAAACTTCCTAATTCTATTGAATCAAAACCTCAATATTTCTATTATAAGAACATGCTAGCTCCAACTCTAGTTATATGAAATTGAGACCCAAACTCAAAGAAAACAGAAGAATTCAACATATCACAAGTGATTACCTTGATAAGGGATGCAACCCTTGAAGTTGGAACAAGAAGAACATGCCTTTTTTGAAGAGAACTATACGTAGTCTTGCTTTTATAATTTTTACAAAGAAATTGTTTCTGTGATTCAAACTTATGACCTTATGGTTATAAACGAGCAACATGTACTTGTTGCTCTAACGCTATCCTTTCAGAATTTGATGAATGCTTCTTATAATTATGGACGAAACTTAGAAAATTGGACATGTTAAACAAGTGAACGATGTATTCTTAATATCGGATTTGGGCGGCCAAAAGGTACTCCTCTTTTACTCTGTATCGCATTGCTTTAGGCTATATTAATGATTGGCAACAAGCCAATATGACCAGATCCATGTCATCCCGTCAGGTAGAGGGTGTGGGGTAGTGGAGGGGCTGAGAGATGAGACCCAACTTGATTGGCTGTGTTTTGTTGATGGTGCAACTTTTATGGAGCGATGTCTATACGGATATGGGGTTGTATGCCAAGATAGGGAAGGAAACTTTGTGAGAGCAGTATCTGGTCATTTTGTAGGGCGTTACAGTGCAGATGTGGTTGAAGTTGTGGCGCTGCGAGACGCGTTAATTTGGATATTTTACTCAGATGCCCAAAATATAATTTCTGCTATGAATAGTTTTCATGATAATTTGACTGAATTTGGTAAAGTCATTTTGGAATGTAAACAATTATTAAGTGCTAGACCTCAGATCAAGGTCTATTGGGTTCGTCGGTAAGCCAATGTTGAGGCTCATACCTTAGCAAAGGTCTCACATTTATATGCTAACCGGTGTAGTTAGGATTCACCCCTAAGCAAAGGTCTCACATTTATATGCTAACCGGTGTAGTTAGGATTCACCCCTAACTCTCTGATTAATGCTATTGATATTGAATTTGCTTTATAAAAAAAAAAAGGCACCAAAAATCTTCCACGAAGCCAATATACATCTCTTTCAATTAACAAAGAAGGAATCCAAATCAGATCAGAGATGACAAATGGCCAAAGTCTAGTACCTTATCAAGGAATCCAAATAAGATTATGGATTAAAACTGGTCGAGTCTTGGTCCAAAAAAAAATTTTCTCGTCAAGATTTGATTATTCAATTTGAACCCGAACAATCATATTTTTGACATGAGCTCAATCTCAAACTTGATCGGATTCGAACCGTTCAAAGTTTCATCTAGTTATACGAATTTCAATCAATCGAGCTTTAAATCAAGTCGGAATTAAACTTTTTTACCATCCCATAACAAGATCAATCCAAGCCACTAGAACACGGATCTTTTTGTTTACACTTTCTAGCTAGCTCGAGAATGGAATCATTACATACATGCACGATGTACAGAGGGTTTCCAATAATTTAGTGTTAAATAGTAGAAGGATAACCCACCAAGGACCAAGATTAGTGGACAGGTGCTGTATAACCAAACACATTGTCCTTGTTGGAATGCAAAGTTCATTGATCCACAAACAGATGACAATTTGATTCCAACTCAACAGTTAATAAACTAGATTTAGATTAACCGAACACGAATCTTGACCCAACCTTTTATTTTAAAACAACATCACCAAAACCAGTCAAGATAGCTTAAAACCCAACCTTACTCATTGATTAGCTTTCGTCTCCTCCTGTTACAAAAAGGGAGAAGGAAATATTGGCGAATCACATAAAACAATCATTGTGATATACTTGATTATTCATCTTAGCTCCTGTGTTTTTAATTCGTT
>JANIPN010000004.1:62070382-62087854 GCA_027478595.1 Erythroxylum anguifugum
AAATTTAATTATATTTATTAATAATTATTAAATTAATTTTATAAATTAAATTAAAGTTGTGATTATTATTTATTATTATAATTTTTGAAGACATGGTTAAAAATATACAGTACAACTGTACACTATGATAATGGACTATTTTGTAATTTTTAAAAAATTCATGGACTATTTTATAAATTTAAAAAATTACCCGAAACGGTACCCAATATTAATCGGTACCGATACAATACTATACCAAAATTTAATCCAGTTCTAAATTTGGTATATTTTATTAAATATCATCCACATATTTATGTAAGGTCCGTACAAATATATTGACCAAATTAAATGACATTGAAATTCACTAATTATATGTTGCATTCCTAGAAAGATTATCTTTATTCTCGTGTCATTTGATAGGTGACATGAAAAGACATCAAACTTGTTATTTTTTTTGGCTTTACTTGACCAACTACCCAATCATTTTCGTTCAGAATGAAAAGACTTTAAATTATAAGCTATCTTTATCTTTATCTTAATAAGAAAACATGTAATCATCATCGTTTAAACTTATATTGGGTGAACTTTTAGGTTTACTTTATAAACTACAATCGTATTTTTCTTTTTAGGAATGATTTTAAACAAAAATAACATAAAATTTTAATTTTAAATTGAGTTAATTTAAAACACTCTAAAATATTTATATATATAATTATTCTCAATTATTTTATTTTTCTTAATTTTGTATTTTAAATTACATATTATAATTAATTTTGGGTTGAAAATTGTATCGAAAAAATTAAAAATTAACTCAAAAATTGATTTATGATTTATTTATTTAAATTAGTTTATCACAAATTACTGTATAACTTATCAAATAAAACGACGTTAGAATTAATAAAATTGATTTGACATAAATTTAGTAAATCAAGATACAAAACAAGTTTGTGCCCCCCAAAATTGATCAATTCAATTCTAACCCATTAACTTTAAGCTGAGTTGAATCAATTTTGCATCCATTTCTTGTAAAGGGTTGACAATTGAGAGTTTGCTTTAACCCTTCTCTTGACAAAATATAAGAATAACAAATGCATAATCTGAAGTTAAAAAGAGTTATTTACTTAATCATGTTTGTTAATTTTCTCAAATTGAAAAGAATGATATCTATGTGAGAAATATTTCAAACCTTTATATCTTAAACAGACTATTTACTAATTAGAAGTAAGGTTGTCTGCTATTAGATTTTTCCCAGATCTTGCATGTTTACGGAATTTCTACTAAGTTGTTGTTTATATCTTTGTATATATAAAAAGGGAAGGGCTTTTCTTTTTCAAAATTTCAAAACAATTTTTTAAAAATTAAGTCGAATTCGGATCAAGTTAAACCTTATATATTATACCTCTCGATTTTTAATTAAATTTAAATTTTGGTCAACTAATGTCAACTAAATTCGGGTTTATTCGAGACTCAAATGCCAACTCTATATATCTCTTGAGCCAATTGTTATGATTAAGAATGACAATGGGTCAAATCGGATATGAGTCTACCCAAGCTTGAGTCTGATAGTCAGGACACGCAATCCAAGTTTGAACCCAATCAAACATTTTAAAATTTAATTTAAAAAGTGATGTCGTTTTTTAAAAGTCTCGAGTTTCGAGCTAAGCAAGGTCAAGCAATTGGAGCCTGATTCGAAGTTGAAAATTAGAAAAGTTCAAAACTTTGTTTGAAGCTGATCAAATTGGGCTCAAGCTCGGCCCGAGCCTCATAACAAAAAAGTTTCGAAGCCCAACCTGAAGTGGTCAAATTGGGATGAGCTAAGCCCTATTTTGCCAAGCCAAGCCTAGTTATGATTGTGCATATGAAGACGGTAAGTATTGCGATAAAAGTTTTCTCTTTTTTTTTCAATACAAGAAAGATGAAACACAAAAGCTAAACAGCTACACACTACGCCTCTGGCCAGAAGCATATTATTTGATGATCAATTTTTTTTGGCCAAGCAACGGTCTCAACATTATCCTAAATTTTGTTGCTCAATTTGCTTTAGCTAGGGAGGTGCAAAATCGTGCCTTGACTACCCCTATTTTGCATACTCAAAGAAATGTTGGGTGGTCTTTTCCACGTGATGGTTGGGTGAAGCTTAATACTGATGGTGCTTGGTTAGGTGGATTTGTCCACGATATTGGCTGTTGTTCTCCCCAAAAGGTAGAGCTGTGGAGTGTTTACTTGGGTCTTCTTTTGGCCTAGAATTTAGGATACTGTCGAGTGGAGCTAAACTCAGACTCTTTAATTGTCATCAATATTCTATCAAACTTGATAAGGAAGAATTTGACAAATTGTTCCTGAGCTCAAGGTATTAAGTTATTAATGACTAGAGAGTAGGTACTGAAGTTATATCGCATCTCTTAAAAAAGAAATCAATGTGTTGACGGATTGATTAAATCTACAAGTTTACGTTATATTAGTTTTATGTATCTTCAGGAGCTCCCCTTGGATTGTCCAAACCTTCTACGTAAGTACATAAAAGTCTTCTCTTTTTGCTTTCATTTTCATTCTCTTTGTTTGTTTTACTGAAATGAGCTCGGACTCTTTTCTGGATTGGACCAAGCTGTCGGTAGAGAAGATTAAAAAAAGATCTCATTTTTTATTTTAAATTAACCTAAATTAATTAATTAATAGTCAAAATTTTAATGTAAAAGCTCAGATTCCAACATCAACTTGTTGTACGGACAGAAGGTGGCTGATGGTTAATGGATGGAAAGTGGTGTTGTGTGCAGTGATGACAGACGAATACGGGAGAGCCCAAATTGAGCCCCTCGCTGTACTGCTTCACGTTTTTGTATTTTTGCTGACTTCTTTCATATAATGTCTATATCACTTTCTGCTTACTCTTCTCAATTTTAACCCACCACGTCATCTCTCTCCCTCCGACACATCTCCACTTTATATTAACCACAATATATATATAATTAAACAAGTGGATAAAGTGAAATTACAAGCGCCAAGTTCAGCTCTTCTTCTATATAAACCCTGCCATGGAAGCTCCTTCAAAACATACCAAACCCTCTCTTTATACTCTTCCATAGTTCAGAGCAGAGAAAGAGCACAAAAATGCCTTGTGCGTCTACTAAAACTATCGTTTCCAAATGCATGATATTCCCCACATCAGAAATCCGCCATTAAAACCCTCAAGCCCTCCGTCTATGACCTTCCTACCCTCTCTTGCCAATAAATCCAAAAAGATGTTCTTCTTACTTATCCACCTTACTCCATCGAAGACCTCATCACATGTCTGAAACATTCTCTCTCTAGTCTCTATCACTCTCACCCACTTCCCTCCCCTCGCTGGCCGACTCATTACCGACCAAAACGGCCACGTTCACATCTTCTGCAACGATGCCGGCGTTGAGTTGATACAAGCCAAAGCAGTGTACTTGCTTGTTAACAACATTCTGTCACCTCTCGATGTTCCTAACTGTTTTAAGGAGTTCTTCACTTTCGACAAGACACTCATCAGCTACTCCGGCCACTCCAACCCTCTGGTTGCGGTCCAAGTCACGGAGCTCGCTGACGTCATCTTCATTGGATGCACGGTGAACCACGCAGTCATGGACGGCACGTCGCTTTGGCATTTCTTCAACACTTTCGCTGAGTTATGCAAAGGCGTCAAGAAAATTTCCAACTCGCCAGATTTCTCCAGGACCACCGCGTTCAATTCTCCGGCCGTGCTCAGCTTCCCCCCAGGCGGACCCGGGGTCACTTTCTCCGGTAACGAGCCTTTGCGCGAGAGGGTCTTCCATTTTAGCAGAGAATCGATATCTAGCTTAAGCTCAGAGCCAACCTTACTTAATAAGCGAGATATTGGGTAACGGTTACAGTAACGATAACTGTAATAACAGCAACACGAAACGGCAGAAGTCCCGTCCTTTCAATCCCTCTGTGCACAACTCTGGCGTTCCGTGACACGTGTAAGAAACCTCCATTTTCCAAAACGACCACGTTTCGGATGGCGGTGAACTGCCACCACCGTTTGAAGTTGAGGCTCGATCCCTACTACTTCGGGAATGCAATTCAGAGCATCCCGGCGGTAGCTTCCGCCGGCGAGTTGCTCTCCAGGGACCTGAGCTACTGGGCGGAGCTACTGCACCGAAACGTCGTCGCACACGACAACAGTACTGTGAGGAAGGGAATAGCGAGTTGGGAGAGAGAGCCGAGGTTGTTTCCGCTAGGAAACTCCGACGGAGCATCAATCACGACGGGTAGCTCTCCGAGGTTTCCGACGTACTACAATGATTTCGGGTGGGGCCGACCATTGGCTGTGAGGAGTGGTGGGGCTAACAATTTTGACGGTAATATCTCAGCTTTTCCCGGTATAGAAGATGCAGAGCACTAATCTCAAGGTTGTGTTGACTCTTAGACCATGGCCGGCCTTGAAACAGACGGTGAATTTATGCAGTACGTGTCAGTAACCACGTGAGTGACCCGCATAGTAGTGAAATCTAAAAACGTGATGACTCGGGACGTATCAATGTGGTCGAACGTACGGTATCTGCTTGTCTTAGTTCTGTGGGGCTCAAATGGGTTGAAGTTGGATAGTGAGAGGAATGATTTGGACGGTCGTTCGTGAGCCATGCAATCATGGGGACGCCCCGTAGCTCAGGTCTCTGGAGAGCAGATCGCCGGCAGAAGCTACCGTCGGGATGCTCTGAATTGCGTTCCCGAAGTAGTAGGGGTCGAGCCGCGACTTCAAACGGTGGCGGCAGCTCACCACCATCCCGAACGTGGTCGTTTTGGAAAAATGGAGGTTTCTTACACGTGTCACGGAACGCCAGGGTTGTGCACAGAGGGATTGAAAGGACGACACTTCTGCCGTTTCGTGTTTTCCGTTAGGGTTGCCGTTATTACAGTTACCGTTGCCCAATATCTCGCTTATTAAGTTATGATTGGCTCTGAGCTTAAGCTTCTGTGTCGATCCTCTGCTAAAATGGAAGATCCTCTCGCGCAAAGGCTCGTTGCCGGAGAAAGTGACCATCGGTCCTCCTGGGGGAAACTGAGCACGGCCGGAGAATTGAACACGCTGGTCCTGGAGAAATCTGGCGAGTTGGAAATTTTCTTGACGCCTTTGCATAACTCAGCGAAAGTGTTGAAGAAATGCCAAAGCGACGTGCCGTCCATGACTGCGTGGTTCACCGTGCATCCAATGAGGATGCCGTCAGCGAGCTCCTTGACTTGGACCGCAACCAGGGGCTTGGAGTACTTGTCGAAAGCGAAGAACTCCTTAAAACAGTTAGGAACATCGAGAGGTGACATAATGCTGTTAACAAGCAAGTGTACTGCTTTGGCTTGTATGAACTCAACGCCGTCATCGTTGCAGAGGATGTGAACGTGGCCGTTTTGGTCGGTGATGAGTCGGCCAGCGAGGGGAGGGAAGTGGGTGAGAGTGACAGAGAGAGAATGTTTCAGACATGTGATGAGGTCTTTGATGGAGTAAGGTGGATAAGAAAGAAGAACACCCTTTTGGATGTATTGGCAAGAGAGCATAGGAAGGTCAGAAACAGAGAGCTTGAGGGTTTTAATGGCGGATTTCTGATATGAGTATATGGTACATTTGGAGACGGTAGATGGAGTAGAAGCACAAGGCAATTTTGCGTTATTTATTTGCTCTGAACTATGGAAGAAAGAGGGTTTGGTACGTTTTGAAGGTGCTTCCATGGTATGGTAGGGTTTGTGTAGGAGAAGAATCAGTCGAACTTTGCGGCTGGCGCTTGTAATTTCACTTTATCCATTTGTTTAATTATATATATAAATATGAATAACTCCTGTTTTGCGTCGAATACAACGTTGTGTTGCATATAATATAATAAGCGATGTTGTATTGAATGGGAACAGACGATTCGATTCATGCGTGGG
Organism: Erythroxylum anguifugum; assembly: GCA_027478595.1. NCBI lineage: Eukaryota > Viridiplantae > Streptophyta > Magnoliopsida > Malpighiales > Erythroxylaceae > Erythroxylum > Erythroxylum anguifugum. The sequence goes on from JANIPN010000004.1 coordinate 62,076,269, forward strand.
AGGCAGAGAGATGACGTGGTTGGTTAAAATTGAGAAGAGTAAACAGAGAGTGATGCAGAAGGAGGACAGCTGGATTGGACAATGATATGAAACAAGTGAGCAAGTTGATGTTGGAATTTGAGCTTTTACATTAAAAGACAATTTTTTTATAAAATTAAAAATTTTAAAATTATGAAAAATCTTTTAATTTTTCAGTCTTAACAAAAAAGGTTTTGATTAATTAAATATTATTAATATATTTTTTAAGTTTAATTATATCCAATTAAATTTTATTTGAACTAATAATTTAAAAAATATAATACATAGTTAGTTTAAGTCGGATTTAATTAGTTCGAGAATAATAATTTAATTTATTTTTTATTTTGCGTACATTTGTTAAAGATTTTTTTAAAGATTAATTAATTAAAAATGAAATAATATTAATTCCAAGAAGGAATTTTTATTGTCTTGGTATCTTCTTCCAATCCTCTATTTTTGAGGATTAGATTTCCTGTTCGGTTATGATGTTGTCTATTAAATCTTATTTACGTATTTATGTGAACCCCACATAAATATATAGATGAGATTTAATGAAATAGGGTTGAAAGAAAGTAACTGAAACAGAGGATTTGATATGTTATTTGAGATCAGATTTCCTGTTCCGATTATATCATCATCATCATCATACCCTGAAGTTCCGCAACGAAACAGGGTCTGGAGGGCATGATAGTACGCAGTCTTACTCTTACATTGTAGAAAGGCTGTTTTCAATAGACCCACATGTAGATGTTATAGGATAATAGTAATGCAGGTTTAAAACGTAAAAACAGACAAAAAATATATATAATGAATACAATAATCAGTAAAGAAAATACTAAAATTTAAAATTTAATAATAATAATACCACAAAGTGTGATAATAAAAAAACGTCAAGGACTTATAAGCAGTGTTTTTACTGGACCTTATTAGGATAACAGAGTTCTTACCAGACCTTTGTCAAAAAAGCAGAGTCAATGCCAAAGAATTTACCGTTTCGATTATAGCGTTTCTTATTTATTAAATCTTATTAACACATTTACGTAGACCTGTATAAATATACAGCAAGTTGGAAAGTAAGCCCTTCTTATTCAATAAATACACCCTACAGCCTTGACAAACGGTCTTGTTGTCGCCTCACTCTTCACTCTTCACTCTCCGCTTCTCACTTCCCTCAACTTCATCATTATAGCTCTTCCTATAAACACTAACAGAACCCTTTTTTCCTGTGTTATTGGAACTTCATATGTATATTATACATAACACTCACACGTAGTTGTCTGTCCGACTGTCTCCTGGTTCAGAATAATGTCTGAAAGAGCAAGCAAGCGAGTGAGTTTCAGTCCTGACGATCTCAACGTAAAGAAGCCATCGATGATTCTCAAGCATGGAGTAGGGACCATAGTTGGAGAAAACACGAGGAGGGTTGTCGGAATTTTCAGCTTTGGACTGACCAAAAGCTCAAAACTGACTCCGGGGAGAGTTTTAAGACGGCTTGGAGCTAAAGTGGCGACAGTTCTATGTTTTGTGTCCGCCACAAGGAAGACAACGTCATCATCTTCAGGTAAGACAACGTCATCATCTTCAGGTAAAGTATCGTCGGATAGTTTGGCGAGATCAAGATCGAGATCGCTTGCTGACCCAGAGGATTCACGAAGAGCTGAAGCTATAAAAGATTGCATCGAGTTCTTGAATGCTTCGTCCTCTACGTCAAGGCTAAACTCAGTTTCTGCAGATTAATGTTCTTGAGATATCATATTGGTTTCAAGTTTTGTGAACTAAATGTTGAGATCTAAGAACTCTATGGTGATTAGTTCAAAATTAAAGACCATTTACGTCTCCAAATTCAATGAAATTATGTAACTTGTATCTCTTTAAGAGGATACGCATCAAGCACCCGATTTCAACATCATTACAGCTAAGTGAGACGGACATGTTCAGACATAGGCCATCCTTCTGTTACTGTCTTGTCTGTTCAACATTATATGAGGTCCAGTCATTTGATTCATTCCAAGCGAGTCAGTCAGTCAGTTGTTTCCCACTTGTTCCTTCACTTCATTTCAGTGTTTCATTACAATTTTGTTTCTCTGATTGATCACGAAACACAATTATAACAAACTTTTCTGTAACAATCCTCAATGGTAGGAGAGACAATTCCCTGGTACAATGATTTGTGGTCTATTTCTAGTGATAAATAAGATGATGGGATTGTTCATACCTCCCTAACGACAATTTGTCTCGAGTATTAACAATAGCATAATTTGTCTCGAGTATTAACTATAGTGATGGGGACATGAAGAGAAAACTCAAAACTTGTGATGTTATGTATCCAAGGAAAGCTTTTCAAGCTCTCGTATGCTTTGACCAGAAGAGGCCTTTTTCAGTTCAAGAGCTGTTTTGTAAGGAGGGGCAATAGGGGGTTGTACAGGATCCAAGCTCTGGTATGAGCCATCAGCAGCTTTAGGCAGTGGATATGATCGGTCTGAGTCGTAGCCACTGAGGTCCCCGCAGGCCAGAAATGGGATGTAAACCTTATTTGCTCCTTCCAACCACCCACTGCTGCAATCTGTCATGACATGGACAGTGTGAAGAACATTGAAACACTAACAATTGACCAGTCTATAACAGGGCCAGTGCAGAACCAGCTCTGAGAATTCAAGCACAATAGTGAAACCCCTTGCTTCAATTGTTCATAGTCTTCCCCAAGACCAAAAGCAAGTTCCATTCAATATGACAAAAGGCAGGATCTTTTTTCAAGTTTTACTTACAATAGGCTAAGACTGGAAACAACTGGCCCTAGTAAAACAAATCCAAGCAGGGGCACAACTGTTTATACATTTCATGAAAAAGGAAATCCTTTTAACTTTTGCATATAGATGACTTCAGTATTTAACGATACACAATGATTATAGTCCACCGTTAATAATATTTAACGATGCACAATGATTATGGTTATTAGCACAAGGAGATGATAGATGAGTTGTAAATCTTGCCATTTATGGTCATAGATTCTCCTAGAGCAGGGACTAAATGAGATCTGAGATGGCATAGCAATTTAATTTGTCATTGACTGCAAAAGATTGAAATGATTCAAGATATTATCCCTTGAGAAACGGGAGACGGTGACATCTGCAATCAAAGTTCAAAAGACGTTCTTATTGAAACATAGAACGGAAAACTAAGATTTGTTCTTGATTACAAGTACAGATTTTTACATGCAAGCATGCACGTGCTCACACTACAAAAATGAAAAAAGGAAGGTGATGCTGACATACCTAGGTCATCAGCTCCAGAGGGGCTTCCCACCTTTTCCAGGAGGCGATGCAAGTCTTTCGGGTTAAATCCCTCAGGAGGTGTATAATTCTCACAAACAGCAAATGCCTCTGCAAGTTTAACAATACAATATCAGATTCCGGCATTCAGTGCAATGCATAATTCCTGCCTTTGCAAGTCGATTTTATCAACTTTAGGTTTGCATGCCTAATAGATATGTGGATTCCACTCAAACCCTTCTTGACAACGGTAAACTGCTGCATATCTTCAGCAATCCAATCCAAACGTCAGACCATTTTTGCTTTTTATCATATCCATATTATCTCCACTTGAAATGGCAACAAATTATAGCGATAGACACATTTAATATGTTGAAATCAAAGTTTCTGTCAGAATTTTTGCAGGTTATTGGAGCAATAAATCATACCATTCACAATAAGCTTAGTAATCACTAATTTCTAGAAACGTTGTTTCCATTCTTAGCAATATAGTGTGACGTATAGTTCTAGATGTACAAAATCCTTGTTCACCTGAAAATCTATATCGATGTTCAGCTTCTGCATAATGTATTGTGCAGACACCAAGAAGAGAGTATAAAGCATATATTACAACAAAGTATCCCCGTACCTATGCTTGAATTACGGCTGCTTTTTGGTTTTGCAAATGTTACCACCGGAAAGAATAACTTCAGCTGCTCAAACAGAAGAAATAAGAAAAGCTTTATTTTTCAGCACAGCCTTCTCACATACTGGTAAGACACAAACAGACCAAGTCTAATGTAGCAGTTTGGGTATTAGCACCCGTCCAAATACTTGCTACAACTATAGTAGTATTTGATTCAACTAATAATAAAAATTCACAAAGGGGAAAATGGAAATTTGAAAAATAAAAGAAGATTGCAGAAAAAGAATGGTTAATACTTCTCATCATATAGTGATGGAGAAGTTGACTGTTCAATTGCTAACAGTTCTATGGATGACTGGCTGCTTTCATTACAAGCCTAATATCTTGCTTTTTATTTTCTTCCGTGATCAACATAATGGATGAATATGTTTTCACATTTTAGCATTAATTCCCCTCCTGACTCAAAACATCTTAATATGTGGAACACTCGGGTATCATTTATCCTTGAATGCTGGTTGATGATTTAAGTAATATGCAATTCACCAAATCATATAAGAACTCAAAACTGGGATGTCAAACAAGTATCCTATTTACCTGGCAGTATAGAAGACTTGTATCTTTTCCACGGAATATTTTTGCTATAAACTTCCCACCTTCTCGAAGTATGTGTGTGACAATGGTTAAACCCTGCATAAACAGTAAGTCAGCCACTATAGTGTAGCATAAACTTCAATAAATTTCGCACCATCTCTAGAAACAAGGACTAGAAAGTAACAAAGGAGAAGTACACATGCTCAATGATATAATTCCATGTGCCCCCACTTAACCACACATTAATTGCTGCAGAAGTCTGGGGCTCACCGCAAGTATGAGCTGAGACTGAACAAATTCATCCATGTCATGAAGACCAGTGACTGCAAATAAATACAGCACAAGGATGTCATAAAAAGCATTAACTATTATGCCATTGAACATTAACTCATCCACAATTTGCTAAATAATGAAACAACCATTTATGTAGTTTTACCATCAGGGGCACCATCACAAACAACTAGGTCAGCCTTGCAGCCATCAAAATGTCTAATGACCTGGATACCAAGATAGTGAACTAACGTGATGTAGTACGAATAAATTACAGTTGCATATACATAAGTGTCATTATTCACGATATAGAACTCCCGGAGGAATGAACATATGGAATGAAGAAGAGCACTCAATAAATTGGAATGAACAAACCCCAGGAGATCAGATTTTAAAGGATCACATGGCCACTTACTCTTTGAAGTTCATATGTCAATTAACTTTATTTTTAGCATTACCTTTGTACTGAACATTCAATTACATACATTACTATTACCTGGAGGAAAGCGCTTAGAGGAACACAAATTAAACTACAAGTAGTGATCTCGCTCAACACCAATGTTAAATATTTAAGCATAAAGGTGCCAAAAATTGATCAATGCTTAGCTCAAGTTTCTCCATATTTGCATGCTTAATGAATCATTAGTGAGCATGAACTTTGATCATTCAATTGTGAAGTTCTGAAAACTTGAACTAAACAAGCATCTTACCACTTCAGCGGTTCGGGCATTGGTGATATCACCTTGGACTTGGATAACACCTTCAATTGGGGCCATTGGTTGCAAGTCAATGGCCACAATAAGGGGAGGATCATTCCTGTCAATCAAAGTGTACAAAGTAATCATTTTATCACAAAGCATGCATGTCATGTAAGAAGGTAATATTATTACAGCTGCCCACTACATTCTAGTCCTGATGAGGCTAAAATGAGGAAAAATTCCCCTTCATTCTAAAGATAGACTGACTGCCTGAAAGTCCTGGTACAAATGAAATAGACCCACTAAGCAATTGGCTTCACAAAAGTCGTTCGGTAGATAGTAACATCAAGCTAAGGTCTCAATAAGAATTATAAGTTTCCATAGGTCTATAAAATCTTGGAGGAAAAGGTTTATTTTAAGGTTACCTAGAATCAGGTGAGAGCTTTGCAGGTATGTATAATTTTCGGCTCAAAACCTGCAATGAGAATATCTCAAACTATCATATCAAACTTAGCAAACAAGTTCCCTGAAGGTAACCTACTAAGCAGAAACTATCAGTTTCACAAATTGCAGGGAGTTTGTGACTACTTTATCAATTAGAATGAAACTAAGATTGTAGAAAGGTCGGCAGCGCAATTTCATCTGCTCTTGGAACAAAATAGTATGGTCAATCAAACCAAAAATACCTGACTCCAGCTACCAGGTGCAGCACATAAGTCTACCACACGCTTTACTCCTACAAAATGAAACACACGATACGGATACATTTTCCCCGTTATGATGCGAATCCTTCTTTACAAGATAAAGGAAATGAATCAGCATAAGAGAGAGATTCGGATAGTACTAACCTTCAAATATGTTGAACTCTTCATCTATCTGAAGAAGCTTAAAAGCACTACGAGCACGCCAACCTTCTTCTTTAGCTTTGCGGTAATAAATATCCTGCATCCCAATTAATTAATTCATGTGACTACCCAGGAACGATTTTCTAACTTGAATTAGACGAGAAGAGCCACATACCCTTTTGTCCCTCGAAGCCTTTCCCATGCTTCAAAGAACTAAACTTTCTGTGAAGATACCGATATTTTCCTTAGTTCCAAACACCCAAAAGACAACCAAAATCAAAAACAAAAGAAACCCTTTTGGATTTAAGACCAAAGCAACAACAAAAAACTTATTTTTAAACCCAACCAGGTAGCAGAATACACGAAAACAGAAACAAAACTCAAGAAAAAGCCAGATAAAAGAGGAAACTTTACTTCTGTTAGGAGCTAGTCAACAGCTTCTAAACCGTCACCAACCCTCCGCTTCACCCACACTTGTGGGAAGTTCCGTAATTCACTATTCTTGGCTTTAATGGTAAATTCAGTCGATATTTAAGTATTAGTGCCGTTTGGATTAGCTTATATCGGTAGGTAAAGCTTTTACGAGAAGATCTTTTTTAAAAAATTAATTGACTGTTTAGCTGTCAATTAAAATAATAGCTTTTTTGAAAGAGCTTCATATAATAGATTGTTTAACAATATAAAAATAAAAAATATTTTTTATTAATTTTAATTATATTTTACTTTGTAATAACAATTATTTATGCATATAAATAACATTAAATAATATGCAAAAACACAATATATTATGTTTACAATAACCTCTTTTTCTATAAGATATGATTTGTATATTAGCAGGTATTGAGAATTTTATCATATATAAAACTTCCTCAACACATAATTAAAACATCATATCTGGATTTTCCAATATTTTACATTTCATCTAAAATATCCTACTTGTTTCTCTCATACCGTAAGCTATAAATGCAATAACCGAGAGACAACTTGAGAATGGTTGCAATAACAAGATGTCTGTAGAAGAATAAGAGCCCATTCAATGGTTTCTTGCCATGAAAGGCCGTTCCAGTCTGTAAGGCAAAGGTGAATTAGTGATTTATAGATGTCTTTACAATAGCTACACTCGTATAAAATATGATCATGACTTTTCAAGTTATTATTACAGGGGATATAAAGAGGTCAAGTTCAAGAAGTGAAGCTTATGCCTACTTCTGCTTGATAGCCAAATCACATAGTTAAGCTTGTACAACCATAGTGCTCCAAAGATGGTTCCATTCCTAACTCAAGCATGGCTGACCAAAATCTTTGACCCCTCAGAAATACACTTGAAAATCCAGCAACTATTCAAAATCAATTGAACAAACCAGGGTAGTAGTAAAATCTATATAAATGACCTTAACCGAACAAATCAAAGGAGATAAATACCAAAAGAAGCTTATGCATATGACATTAATGTCGATGTAGTATATGTACAGCTTTATTTTTTATTCAGCTACAGCAAGAGAATATACCTTAACCCCAAGCTTTGATCTTTAGCTCCTCCACCTCTATAAACATCAAGTCCCTAATTCAACTACCTACTGTTTTTTTCACCCACTCCTCAATGATGAACTTTTATCTTTTTTTATGGTCATAATTGATTAACAGATAACACCAACCGTAAACTCTTCCATAACTTCAAAATCAGGGCAGAAGCAATTGCAGTAACCAAACGAATTTCGACCGGTATCGGCGGAAGACCAACAAGCATATTCAATTACCTTTCAGATCAACCTCATAGCTAGGTTTCAGGTCCTAAATCTAGACCTAATAATAAATACTAAACAGCACACTAAAAAGAGCTTGTAATTTTCGGTACAAAACTAGGCTTTATGGCCTTCCTCTACTGCAATAAACAGTCATATTTAACTTCAACAAAAGCGATTCCCAATTTCGTAGGATAGTCGAGTAATCAAAGTAAGTGCATGATATGTTGAGGAGATTCCATGAGCAGAAAAATCAGTAAAAACCAGTAAATTACCTAGTAGACTGATGGTAAGCGACGAAGAGCAAGGAATTGTTCTTCTAGAGTAAGCAATATCAGAATAACAAAACTGCAAGTTTTCTAGCTGGATTGAGAATGGGATTTGGGACTGATTATCTTATATCTGCAGTAGGAAGGCCAAGAACAGGATGAAAAAGAAAACGTAAGAAATGTCTATTTATGTTCCTCCACTGGACACGCATTCAACAGTATTGAAGTTCTCGACTTTCCAAGACGAAAAAGGACAGATAAATAAACCTGCTTCCAAAGTTCTCTCAAGCAGCAGCTAAGCTTCTCAAGCGGCAGCGAGCGGCAAAGATAGATTAGGGATTTAGCAAGGATTTATACTAAAACAGTTCAATTAACTCGAGTTTAAGGAGTTAAGAGAGACCATTCTGTAATCTGTACTTTGAATGGACACGTAGGATTGTTAAGGCGGCTTATTCATTAACAAGGGTAGCTTTATTCCATGCAGACCACCACAGTTGAGAGTTAGTCCTACTTCTTTATGCTCTATTTTATCGTTAGATCAATCTTTCTGTAATGTCGCTGATAGAGAAAGGCCTGTTTACTTGGGTTAGATTTTTAGTCTTTCTTTATCTTTGGTGATTCTGTTTTTCCTATCAAAAAAACTCGAGTTTAAGGATAAAGCCGATCCAATCAATTTTTTAAAAATTAAAATGTAAAAAAATTAATCAGGCCCAAATATGAGCCAAAACTCGTATCAAGCTAATACTCAACTTTTTTTAAATAAAACAATATCGTTTTGTTTAAAAAGGTTAAATCTTGAGTTGGTTTAGAACAGAGACAAATCGGACTTTGGTTCGATTAAAAACAATTATCACCCCTATTCGAGTTTGGTCTAAATGTCACAATAATAAGTCATGTTTTTTAAATTCTTCATCAAATGAATTTTTTAAATTTACATACCAAAATAACATCCAAATCGAACTTTTGATCTTACTAATAGAAAAGCAGGAAAAAGCGATGCAGAGTTTGAAGTAATGAGATAGGAACTTAAGCTAAGCAGCCAAATGCTTGGAGAAATAGTAAACAAGTTATGAACATCTAACTATAATGCCTAGGCTCCTCCAAGATCATTCTTCTGATTGAATGACAACGTTGGGCTTTCAGGACCAACTCCAATAAAAAATCCTTAAAAATGGTTATCTTAACCTTGTCCAAACCCCAAAATTTTTCAGTGTTTCGACTCAGAAAAGTGATACAGCACCAGAAAGATGAGAACTTTCCCAGACTTCAATGCCTTCAACATTTTCTCTGCTAACAAACAACCTATCACCACCACCTTCAATCTTCCTTATAATCCCTCGCTCTGAATCCTCCAATTTATCCACAAAGTTCCTCCTGAACATCCCCCCTTCAATTCTCTTCTCTCCTTCTTCTTCTTCTTCAACTCTTGACCACACCTCTAATGACCCATCTCTTCCTACAAAAGCTTGCCCTCTGTAACAATGGAGGACACTGCTACTCCCACCTCCAGCATATCTCAGACTTGGGTTTTTATCTTCCAGATATACCCATGGATCATCACTCAATTTACGTAAATCAGCCACTGCTAGGTCACCGGACTTTGAGCAGATCTTAAACAAGGTCGACTCCACAGGGTCCACGTCGACGTCAGCGAATGAGTCCCCGAACCGGCTGCTCCGGCCCGAACCCGGTTCGTTCGTCTCCCAAACCACTGAACCGGACCTAGGGTCCCAAATCCTGATGTATCCCGAGTACCCAAACGCCCCGCACGTCACAGCCGATCCGATGATCGTGCCGGTTTCCGGCAGCCATGTTAGCTTTCCGGAGACCATAGTCTTCGTCGCGCTTCCCGATTGTCTCCCTATCTCGGAGACAAGCTGAAGCGTCGATTTATCAACCAGTAGGATGCAATTCTCTCTGTGTGGACAATCAAATGATGCGAAAACTTTATCCGGCGAGTCGGCGATTGCGGTCACGCGCGCTTTGTAGATTCTCGGATCCGACGGATCGGTCCAGTGGATTGACCCGATGTGGCTAACGCGGGAGAAGTCGTAGAAATGGAGTCCGGCGGAGGAATCAGAGCCGACTGCTGCGACGTCCGGCCACACGCGACAGAGAGAGGTGATATCCTCGAGGTGAGTTCGGATCGTGCACGAGTGGCTTAGTGTCCAGTCGTACGCAGAAACCTGACCACCGTGAGCGATCCAGATGGATCCGTCTCCGGCCTCGGCGGTGAAGGCAGATGGCAGGCCGTCGGATGCGGGATGGATGGTGGCTACGACGGAGGCGTCGATGCCGGAGAGAGGAGGCGGCGACATGGCCGATCGAAGCTGCGATTCGATGCCGTAGTAGAGAGCCTCATCGGAGAGCTCTTGTTTGGAGAACCGTCGAGCGGTGGAGGGGAGGCGGTTGGAGCGGAGGAGAGAGAGGAGGACGGAGAAGATCTCCGGATCGCGGTCGATGAAGACGGGCTCGTTAGACGGTCGACTGGAGAGGGCGGCCAGGAGAGAGTCGGGGCCGCCGGACTGGAGTGTGGACACGGTAGTCTCGAATAGCTTCCCGCCGACATTGAGCTTGATGCGGTCGCGTGGAGCGGGGGTAGGGGCAGAATCGGAGAGTCCCTCGTCCATTTAGCTGTGGCGATGAGTTAACACTGGCTGAGGATTGTCCAAGTGCAGACCGCTACTCACCGAAATGACACAAATACCCTTCATCCCATGCAATAATAACCGGATATGGATTTCATAACTAGAACTTCTAAGCAGAGACCCCAAGTCAAATACATAGCTCAAGAAGTAGAAACCCAAACTTGCGGGAAAGTGGTAAGGTTAAGACATTAAATGACACGTGTCGAGTTCTGTTTGGTAGTCTTCTTCATTTGTTTTAAAATCCGATGTCAGTCAAATTATGCTGTAACTAAGTGCATGTACATATCCTTTTCCTTGTAACAAATGCAAGCATTTCAGCCTCTTTTAACTCCGACTCTAACTATTACTCCCTCTGTTTAAAATGAGTTTCGTTTTAGAAGAATTTTAATTACTTAAAATAAGTGTCGTTTATGACTTTTTATGTATATTTATGATTTACTTTCAAAATTACCCTTAAATTTTTCTCACATCTTAATTGCACAGATTACACATGGTTCTGCCGGATTTTGCTAGATCGGATTTTCGTTGTTCGGATCCATGATCCTGCGTAATCCTGACTATCGAAACCTGCAAAACAAACAAAGGCACGCCGGGGGGGTTAATTCCCGGGA
>JANIPN010000004.1:62133700-62148798 GCA_027478595.1 Erythroxylum anguifugum
GTACCACTACCCAGTGTAGATTCGTGGTTCTACTAATATTAATTTAATGGGATTTGTTATTTAATTGTGAATTATTAATTTATTAAAAAATTATTTTTCATTATCATTATAATTATTTAATAATAAAATTGTGACTCTTGACTTCAAAAAAAATGTTTTTATATAATAAAACATATATATGACAGAGAGTGAAATAAAATGACGTCGTTTTTATATAATAAAATATAACTTACTCAGGCAAGACAGCGTCGTTTTGCTTTGACTGCGAAACGACGTCGTTTGGTTGCAGAATTCTGACTTAAATACTTCAGAAGCAAAGCGAAGTGCTGAAATTCGCGCCTGGCTTCCGAGTTCCCGCTCACCCAGTCACGTTCTTCTGTTCTTCACTCTTCTTCCGTTCCTCGTGTCATTTGTTTTTCTACTCTGACTTCATTAAGGACAGGAAACTAAGGACCTTCTTTGCAAAACTTACTGTAGATGTTCAGGTGAGGTGCTGTAGATCTCATCAGCACAAGCATTAGGAACATAGATTGCATTCATTAATGAGAATATATACACTAGTGCTCACATTAGCGGGATCAAATCTTTTGTTCTATTTAGTTTGTTTCCATTCTGTTCCAAATAAAAGATGTGAATATTTATAAAATAACAATAAATAATTATGACATGAATTTCAAAATAATGTTGTTTTAAACCATAAAACTGAAAAACTCAAGATCAAAACCATATTTTTTTGAGGAATTAAACTAAAATAATATCGCTATAGCACAACTTATATTAGAGCATTAGATTGGGTCGAGTAAAAGGATGAGTCTGACCCGAATTGGTCCATTATCATCTCTAATCGAGATCAAGAAAAGAGTAATATAAACTTTTAATATACTTCTAATACTGATAACACACAACACTTTCCAAATTGTTGAATAATATTACATATTAATTATTAAAATTAAGCTTAATTTAGTTTACTTTAATTGACAATTATAGTGAAATTTAAATTGATTAAATTTTAAAGTGAATGTAAAATTGAATAACAATTAGACTATTGACTCAATTTTTTTTATTAAAATTAAGAAAACATGAATGCTATTGTTTTATTAAAAACTTCAAATTTTAAGTTAGATCGAGTCGAGTAGTTTAATTTGAATTCAAGCCCGAATCAAATTTAATAAAAATTTTGATTTGATATTAAACTTTGTACCAAAAGAATGGATATGGGCCGACCAAACCAATTGGCAAGCCTTATATCGAGAGAGACTACAGGCTGGCAATTGTCTGAGAGGACATGATCCTACATTAGTGATGTAGTGAATGGTCTGTCTGTCACTTTTTTGGCTAGAGGCTTGTCATAACAATTGTCCCCGCGGAGAGAAGGGATCAATTTTTTGTTTTTCATTTTCGTGTGTCATCCTATGTTTAAGGTTATTAATTAATTCGTTAACGTTTAATAAATGAATGGATAATCTCGAGTGCAGAGTGACACACAAAAGCAAGAACAATCACTTTCTATTTTGGAGAGAAATTCAAGAACTTGTCTCCCTGGTCGAAGTTAGAGTTAGACCCGACATTTTATGCCCTACTTGGCCCATACATTGCCTTCTGGCTCCACCTTTCCCCGGTAGTGGTTATTTTGGAGTTTTTTTAATAGGACTTGAAAAGTTGGGTTCACTCTAATCTTCTCCACCATTCTTTGGTTCTATGCGAAGATTGGGCTACTACTTTTGGTGTCGCCTGTTGGATTTCGTGGCCTTGGCGGAATAAAAGCATTTTGAACCTGATTTTGAGTGGCCCGTGGGAGGTACGCGTGCAGTGACCAAGTTCGTGGGTTGGATTATTAAGGCACGGGCAGTGGAAAGTTATGTTTTCTCCAATTGTGGCTTGCCGGCGGGTAGCCCAGTGAGGTGTTCTAGATTTTCGAAGGGATGGGTTAAACTCAACACCGACGGAACGGTTAAGTCACATTCGTCCGATGCTTCTGCGAGCGGCCTTTTGCGTGATTGGAACGACCAGTGGTGTGGGGAGTTTTTACATCACCTGAGTCGCGAATCGCCCCTCTCGGCCGAACTTTGGGGATCCACTCAGGCCTCACTCTAGCTTGGTCGCTAGGGTACCGCCGTATCATGTTTGAAGTGAACTCTTTAGAGGTTATTAATCTTTTATCCTCCTCCTATATAGATGCTAACGGAACTAATTTTTTGTTGTAAGGTACTTGAGACTTACTTCAACGAGATTGGGAGGTGCAACTCCAACACGTGCATAGGAAAGGGAACCAGTGCGCGGATACCCTGACTACCCTTGCAAGACTTGCTAGCCCAGGCATCCACATATTGCAAGAACCGCCTCTACCAGTTGTACATTGTTTTACCGGAACAAGCAAGGCATTGTGTACCAGTAAGGCATCCGTTAATCTAATTTTATTTTTTTCTTGTCTGTTTCTTCCTTTGTAATAAAAAAAAGAAAATAACAACATTTTCAATCTTAAAAGGCGCCCAAAATGTCCGCCAAACTTCTTCTTTCAAAAAATAAAGACGAGGAGCAAAGTGTCCACCGCTGCCTTTCTTTTCTGGTCACTCTAGTCTGTCTCCGATTCCCCCCATCCGCATATCGAGACTTCAATTCATTCCCAATTAGGGCTGGGAGAACGGAAACTTCCAGAGGCGATTGCTTTCTCCTCTCGTAACCATCAACCCAAAGGTGCGAGCTTTCTATTTTGGTATATCTTTTCTTACTCAAGCTTCCCTTAAACGTCCTCCTTCCCGTCCCATTCTTCTGTTCTTTCTTCTTCGCATGGTCGTCGTTTTGTTTTTTATTTTAAGTTCCAGAATCGCAACCCTCCTCCTTCCCGCCCCATTCTTCTGTTCTTTCTTCTTCGCATGGTTTGTTCGACTGCTGTTCTTTATATTATCGTCTCATCGTCTGTCTTTACCGTCAGTGTACACTCTCCCCCAGATCCCTCGTCGGCCGTCGAAGTCCACCGCGCCACCAGTGTGAAGTCACCGACGCCACTAACTAACCAACGTCAACGGTTTAAGTAATAAGGTAGTCTCTCTTCTCATCTCAAATTTGGTTTATTATTAATATTTGATTGTTTGGAGAGGTAAGAGTATTGTGGTTTGGTGGTGGTTTGGCAAATTTGTGATCGTTGATTTTACTAATGGGAATATGGCATCACGCATGTATATTGTTTGATGAAATGCCCATGCCAGACTATAAGATGCCAGCCAAGAGTATAACGACGGTGTTTGGGTCGTGTATAACTATAAGATGCCAGCCAAGAATAATGTATTTAACCTTCTGATAAAGTAATTTCATGCACTAATTTAGAATACCAAGATTTGTGTAGATTTCTGAGGCAATTAATATCCACAAAATTATACTTCTTAAGTATTGTAAAATATCCAAATTGTGATGCATAATAGTGATGAGAGGGAAGACTTCTACACGGCACGCATATGTTATAGGTCTTACGAGAGAGCCAATCCCAAAGCTACTTAAAGGGTGGGAGAGTAAGCATCTTCGTGACCACTTGTTAGTTGTTACGTAGATTTATTTGTCTGTAAGCATACTGAAGACTTTTCCAAGGAGAAAATTTAAAAGAATAAGGAAAAATGGTGTGATATGAAGTCTACTCATTCAGGAAAATAGTGTCCTACTTAGTTCTCATCGACCAACAGCCATGGAATTGATTGATCAACCAATGGAGATAGATTAAGAAAATATAGCAACCTACACAAACGAATAGCTATCTACAGTAGATTAACTACCAAAATTCTAGCAACCATCCATCTACAAATTCTATTTAGTGATTAACCAATATATTTTGAGTGAACTTGTATTCTGCAAAGAATAATTTGATAATTCATGCTCCACAAATTATTCTCCCATAATTCTGTTTTTGTGTTGTTATTTTGGCGGATTATTCGGATTAAAAAAGCGGATATTGAGGTCAATGTGTGGACTTTTTATTGAAAGCTTTTGATTTGTTTCCCAAAATGGCAACTTTAGCTGTACCTAACCAATCTAAAGCTTACTCGAAGCTAACTTTTTTTTCTTTTACTTTCCCAAAAGGTACTTTCTTAGGCCACAAATTTTAGTTTATTTACTTTGTAAAATCCTCTATGCAATGATATAAAGTTATCAACCTAATTCCACAATTTTTGAAAGTTAAGTTTATTACTTCAATTTGCTTCTTTCAACAGATATATTGTATATATGTTGAATTATTGGAGAAACATTGATTGATACACTATTTAACTAGTTTTATACATTCGTTTAGCAGTGTTATTGTGACTAATTGTAATGACTAGGTTATATTTTGAATAGATATATTTAGTTGTTTTACTCTCTCTAATCCATTTTGTTGAATGCAAAGTGATTAATCCTTTTAGTTGAGATGACCAATAATGTGGTTTTAGAAACTTGAGAGGAGGAAGAGCCAGAATTCAAATCATCTTCTCGTTTATCCATATTCTATTTCCCAACATAAAAACTGCTCCCTTACCAACTGTATAATTGTTTGTAGCACTACCTCCTTGGGTCTTTCCTTGTTTTGAAACTTTTGCTGTTTTCTCTCTTTCCATATCTCTTGTGCTAACATGGCTAGAGACAGTACCTTCCTCTTCTAGAGTGAAGCGGAAGCTGGTGCTTCAACTAGGCTCTTGACTATTTCTACGAGAGAATTAAGGCCTCATGCCATGAGAAAAAATCTCTGATCTTATTCCAAATAATGTTGGAAAAAGGGCAAAGAAACAACAAATGATCCCTTGTTTCTGTTCCTTCCTTACACAAAAATATTGAGATTGGAGGCTCGGAGTAAACCTCGTTATTGTGTTTGATGTTACTGTTTACTGTAAATTACTATTCTTGTTAGTACTAAGTCTATATTACAGATAGGGCTGTGTGTTCATTTGGGTCTTTCATGATTCTGTGATAGTGTTCTTGATGACAACAAGACTTTGCCTTGCATAGGTTGGAAGTTGAGTATGTTTGATGAGTCTTTGAGTAACTTTTGTGACCTTGTTGCTGTTTTAAGTGGTTTGTTTAATGGAAACTGGAATGTCCTTATATTTAACTGTTTTTTTTTTTTTTGTGTTTGCACGATTCTCCTTATTGAAATATATACTTTTACGTTTGGGGGATCTGGACATGAATGAAAAATAAGTGCTGTCTTGCAGATCTGAAATAGAGTTAGAAACGGAGAGTATGGCCAATTATTACGACATTGATGACATTCTTGTTGAGGAAGAGGTGAAAACTCTATCTTGTCCCATGTCCATTTCCAAAAGGCATTGTTGGTTATGTTGCGATTCTTAGTTTTGCTTTTTTCTTCTCGAGTAGTTTGTTCCCCTTGTCTTCCATAAGGCTGTAAATGGAGTAAAAGTCGACGAAAGCATTGAGAAGAGCTATGTAAGTTTGAATTTGCTAGTGCATTAGCTAGTAGTCTCATTTGATATGCTAAAAAGTACCCTGTCAATGTTTGTTTCAGATAGCACAAGGTTCAAAACTAGAGCTTCCTTTCTGGCTTGCCCACGAGTTGCACTTGAGGCAAGCAGTATCAATTAGTGCTCCTGCTTGTTTCAATCAGAAGTAATTCATCCCACTCCCTCTAGTAAAACACCTTCAAACATTTGTATTTAACTAACCTTGTGCTTGTAAGGATGATATTTGTTGGAATGACCTTTTTACGGTCATAGTTTCAGTACAGGACGTAATCAAGAATACTGGACTGAAGCAGAGGCTCCTTCATTGTCTTTCCTTCTCATTTAATTCTTAACGGGGGGTTCACGTTGTCTGTGAATTCATCATCTTTTTGTTATTCTTTCTTATGCTAATTGCTACTACTACCAGAACACGGCTAGAAATCCAGGCTGATGCTGCATGTGTAGATTTGAGATCTCGTTGTTTATACTTCTATAAATTTGGATGCAAGCTAGCACCACTGTAAGTCATCCTCATTCCTATCTATTCGTTGTTATATTTATGATTATTTTGTTTATCCTTCCCATTTTCTTCCTACTGCTGATTAATTGTTTCCATTCCATGAACAGGTGTGATAAAACCATTGGATTTTTACTTGCATATGCATTCGGATTGCGGTACAAGGAAGTCCTGCACAAGGCACACACTGTAGCATTCACGGCTGCATCAAAATTCTTGAGTCGTTTAACAAAAGAAGAAACCAACTGTGAGATTTCTCTCCTTGTTGAAGCATAAGTATCATCATCATCATCAAAAGAGAACAAAATTTCTCTTGTCCCATGTTTATGGAGTGACACCTATAATATGTTTGTGCAATAATGCAGTGTATGAGGCAGCTCAATCTTCTATGATGTCATTTAAGAAATGGCGTATGGGTGGACCTAGATTACACAGAGCTGCAATTCTTGGGAGGAAGAGGAAAGTAGATGAGTGAGGAGGTGATATAACTTGTTTAGGGCACTCACATGAACTATCACTTACCATGCAATTAGCGGCATGAGGCTTAGTTAGCTCGAGCTTGACCCGTGAACTTTAGGTTAAGACGAGCCGGGGCCTAATTGCCACTCCTATTTTTAAGAGGTAATTGAAGTTGGACTCGAGCCCTTTTTATTGACTTTAAAATAATTGTATTTTAATTTCATTTTCTTAACAATTATGTTTTGGGAGTTGGCCCAAAATTTAATCTATAATTTAATTTAAATTTAACTCGTTAATTTTGTGATTAGTTAAATTTAACTCGTTGCTTTTTTGACTCTTACCTCCTTCGTTTTCATCGATTATGGACATGTGGTAAATTATGTTAATAAACTTAATGAAAAAATTAACGGGTTATAAGAAATAAAATAAATTTTTTAAAATTAAAATGATAAAATAACGTCTTTTTTATAATTAAATTTGAATTTGGACTGTTTAAGTTCAGATTAGCCTAAAATCTACTTTTTTTTTAATAAATTGATATCGCTTCATTTAAAAGAATTGAATTTCAAGTTAATCTAAATTTCACACATAAATCGGTCCATTAAAAATACCTGATCACGAGAAGATCATTGCCATCCTAAAAATACTAACGTAGGGTATAAAGGAAACTGTTGCTTCGAGATGTTGAAATGGAAATTTAGTCTTGTCGGTGTTGCATACTCAATATCGTCACTGACGGGTGAGAGGATCGTAGGCGCCGCCGTTGTAGGTGGTCTTAACAAAGTTCTTTCTTTTTAATAGAGAAAAAGACTTACTCGTTATTTTTAAAAAATAATTAAAATATCAGAGGGTTTGCTAAAAATAATATTATTTTTTTGTTTTTTTGAGTACCCTTTTAAGTTTATCTTTAACACAATCATAATGAACTTATAGGATCAATTACATGGTAATTTATTTGGTAGCTATTAGTAATTATTATTAAAAGTCAAAAGTTAATGCACTCCGTGTACAAAACTCTCCGTAAAAGTTGGAGGAGGGAAGGTTGTCTAAGAGTCGGGGGAGGATCATTAATGTTCGCAAACTTTTCTTTATATTTTTTATAAAGAGGCTATTTCTGTTATTAAAATATATGAATTTGTAGTCACCGAGGAACAATCGGGTTAGAAAATTTAATTTCAAATTTATTTTAAAATAGTGAAAAGTAAAAAAAAATGGAAACAAATTAGCTAATCATATTCATTAGAATATTGAACATTGCATAGGATCCCTTCTTTGTGAAACCTTTTAGTTCGATTTGAGTTATGTGCTCAATTGTCTTTTTATCGTGATAATTTATTGCTTATCACACGCCTTAGTAATGATGAACTCTCTGTAATAAAATATTATTTGAAAGTAACTTTCATCATTTAAAAAAAAAAGTTAAACTCGGTTAAGATTTAAAAAATTTAATAAATATTAAACCGTTATAAAATTGAATAAAGATTAAATTAATTTAAAATAAGATTAAAGAAAATTGTCTTTACTCATTAAAGAATGTGATGTTTAATTGAAAAATGAGAATATTAAATAAAAATTAATTAATTAATTTACAAAATTGATTGATTAATTAATATATCGGTCGATTTTTAATAACAAAAGTTATTAAAATAAATCAAATTAAAAATAAAAAATTAACAAATTAACAAATTTAAGATTTTTGCGATTGAATAAGTGGTATCTTACATTAGATCATTTGATTAGAAATTTGGTGATTGAAATGAATCTTTCGTGGTGGTGTATGACCAAAGACTTGGTTCTAATCATTGTCATTCTTGTTTGTGCACTAATAAATTCGATCAGGATCATCATCATGACTATTCCACAAGCTTTTTTATAAAAGGCTTCATAAAGCTTTTTGAATTCCAATTTAAGAATAATTGCAAGTCTATTTTGTGTAATAAGATAAGAGATTGCAAGCATTTCTAAGAACTATATGTTTAAGATTTTTCTATTTTAATGTTCAAGTGATTGATTCTCTTACACTAACTGGTTATTTTGATATGTTAAAAGCAAGTAATTGTTAAATTAGCCTATACTTAGAGCTTGGGTTGACAAATTTAGTTCGGTCCAATCTGACCTGAAATTAAAAGATTAGATTTGGGTTTATAAGACTTTAGATGAAAAGGGTTAATTTGAAACCCTACCAAAGCAACTCCAATGCCTTTGAGATAGCTTAAAATGATATATTCTTAGTCTATAAGTTTAAAAACTACAAGATCAAACTGATATCGTTTTAGAAAATTCAAACTGGTTTAAGACCAATGTTTTAAAATTTAGACCGAAAGTTAAACTGATAAGATAAGAGATTCGAGATTTAAAAAATTCAATCGTTATTAGTTTGTCATAAAATTATTAAAGATTGAATAATTTAAAATATGACTAAAGAAAACTATTCTTAATTTTTATTTAAAGTAAATCGAACAAAAAAAAGATAAAGATCGAATAAAAAATTAGTCAATTTAAAGTTTTTATTGTTAAATTGATTCAATTTTTTAATCATTGTTCAAGACTCGAACCTAATCGAATTTCATACTAGGTCCGACCCAATTTATTATCATTATTAATGGGACCAAAACCTAACTTTAGAAAATCAACCCAAGTAGGTGAGTCAAACCCATTGATTGCTTTCTCTAAATCAACACTCTTTATATGGCAAAAATGATAAGAGCAAGCTAATAAAAGGATCTGTCTATTCCTTTCCAAACTTGCCAAATACTAACTTAACATTAAAATGGTCTAAATATGCCTTAGAAGATGTAATCCAAACCCTAAAAGTTGGTTCTTAAATCGTAATTACATTAAAATTCAAGGCCAATATGCTAAAAATTTGATTAATCAATTGATGTGAAGATTATACCAAGAGTGGGACCATGATTAGACAGTTTGGTACAAATACTAGATAGCTAGGCTTATTACACATCAATTTATGGGTCCATCCAAATAGGGTTACAAATTTAGGAATCAAATTCGGTCTAAAGTTAATAGATTGATTCAATTTTATCAAATTTGAATTTTATTTAAACTAGTGGTAAATTAATAGACAAAATCAAATTTAACCAAACTCGAATCCAAACTTAAAAAATTAACTAATTTCTGAAGACGCAAACCTAATCTCACCCAATTATATATATAGGGTTACAAATTAGTTACGATGAGTTGACTCGGTCTGAAATCAACGAGCTAACTTAATTTGATTAAATTCGAACTTGAATTTAATTGTTTTCAAAAACTATAATAAGATTAATCGAGTCAACTTAAATTTAATCAAACTCTAAAGGGCAATCATAATGCAATCCATTGTCAACTTTAGTTGGATGTGTTTAATCATTCATCATCAATTATTAAAGCACACATTATAATTCTCTTGATAAGGTGTGTGTTCAAAGGTTAAAATCTTTGGATGCTTAGTTCAAAACCTAACCCCATTTCATTTTCAAGACTAAGTTGCTTACTCTGTCCAATCCTTGTTTGATCTTATTCATGACCTGTACCTAATTATTAACCAAATCTTCACCTAATTTACAATACTAATCGACTTTCAAGCCATTAATTTCGATTTTATTATGATTTACATGCATTATTAGCTTTTTCATTTTTTGTTGATACTTTAATCAAGATAAGATAATTAAGGATTAGCGAGTCTTCCACCGGTGCTGAAGATAACGACGAAGCTAAGTAAAATTTAATTAGTTTTGATTGATTTTAAAACTTGAATTAGATTATCATATTAGCGACATTTGATAAGCCTATATCTAATGTCTATGTCACGTATGTTTCATTTTGTTATTTTTAATCGAATTTAAGAGAAAAATTTTTATGAAATAAAATAAACGAGAAAAGAGTTTTTCAAGATTTTTAAACATTACGGAGATTTTTTAAAGTTTTAAGTTAAATTATGGATTGTCAATTATACTCTAAGTCATAAATTATTACAATAATCGTAAAAGATGCAATTTGCAATAAAATTTTAAAATTTTAAAACCTTAATTAGTAAACTAAAATCCTTTTTTATTATTTTGGAAAAGGTAATAATAATAATTATTAGTCATCAATAATTGACTGCCCATCACATCAGGTGTTGTTGGACCACAATCATCAACTCTGAGCTGTTAGGTACTTAGGTTTACTCCTGTAGGACCAGCGAACCTTTGCTTTTCATGCTTATCTTTGTTCAACTAATTAATAATTCAATTTAATTATAAAACAACCCTCTTAGTCAACTAATGATTGATAATTAGTTTTTTAATTTCATAATTAGGTAAAATCAAATTTTTTATTTTTTATAATTATAGTGTTATATGATTGTTTCTAAACTTTAGTTAATTAATTTTTTATTTTATAATTTAGTAAAATAAATATTTATTATTCTTTTAATTTGTAAATATTTGTGATTGTGTTTAAACTTTTGGATTTATGTAATTTATAGTTTGACTTACTATTAAAAAAATAACAAAATAGAGTTAATGATATTTTTTATTTTCATGTATTATATGTAATACGTAGTACATACCTTGTTACATATCCAGGATCATACATGAAATAATAAAAAATGAAGGTAATGCAGAATACTTGATTTCGATTTCATCTCTGATTCCGATGCCGTTTCTAAGCTCCAAATGATCACGAATCTCCCAGGACCTTTATGGAAAGTATTTCCTGACATGAAGCTTGGGTCTTTCTACAGTTTTCTCAATAAGTAAGCTCTCTTAACGGGTCAGAGAATCCTTATACTTATGATTGATATAAGCAACTGCAGGAGACCTTAACCTTTATATATAACTTCCATATCGGGTTTCCTCATCACAAGGCCGATATGAGTATGGTCTATACTAATTGGGATTTATTTTTCGCTGAACTTCGACCCATTGATTTAGATCATTTATTGGGCCACTTTATTATCTTTATCAAATTACGTAACTTAACCAATAATTTATTAAAAACAAAAAAATGCAATTAATAATTGTCCAACTTTATGGGAAATGACAAATTTGTCCAGCATTATATAAAATTAATTCTAAAAATTTCAAAAACGACGAGGATACCTTTAATTTAAGTATTAAATTATTAAGTTAAATTATGTATCTTATAATTCATTTGAATCTTATAATTCGTTGATAACAAGGTGAGCTTTAGAACAATTTTACAAGTTGCTCATTTGTGATCGTAAGGTTTAAGTTACAGAAACAACTTTTTTTTTATAAAAATATAAAAAGAAGATTGCATATATTTTGACCTTTTACAAATTTTCGCAAAACGTAAAGCCTTATGTATTAAGTATATTAAATTTTTTATAATTCATTGGTAATATTAAAAGATATATGTAGTGATGACAATCAATGAATAAAAGAGGCAAAGTGAGTGGAGGGTATCGAGTGCTTCACCACCAACTCTATATCTTATAAAAAAAGGCAAATGTATTTTAGATTCCATTGTTTCACTTCAGCATTTGTTCCAAAAACTCTTGTAGATATCAATCTATGGACATACCAAGATCCACCACCATATTGAGAAACTTTGTTAGTTGGACCGACCAACTGATATGTATGATAAGGGTTAAGTTCGAATATAACTTGATTATAAAATTGATTATATTAAACTCTAATTAGACTGACCAATCAATATGTATGACAATAAGTTAGGTTTAAATGGAACATATACTTTATAAGGTTGAAACTCAAATTATAGATTATCTTAAAATTTAAGTTTTATCAGGAATCTCACATCGGACAACTATGAGAGCATTCAAGAATTTATAATAGTGTGGAAACCTCCCCCTCTTGAGTTAGCTTTTGGTAGTAAGTTAGGTCTTTCTAATATGGTATCAGATCCAGTTTGTCTCGATGATTTGGGGCGGTGTCCGATTATGTTCCTTTGTTCAATATGTCCATTAGATGTCTAGTCCTGCTCTGAACTGAAAGGAGGGGTGTCAAGAATCCCAAATCGAACAACTATGAGGGCATTCAAGAATTTATAATAATGTGCAAACCTCTTCTTCTTGAGCTAGCTTTTGGGAGTGAGTTAGACCTTTCTAATAAGTTTGACCTAAAATTCAATCAAACTTTATATTTTTTTAGATTTTAAACCGAGATTAACCCATGTTTAAGTTAAATTTCTCGAACTTAGGTTATAAAATGCTAATTTTATTAATTAACCAAGATATAATTTCTTGGACCCACGTGAGAAGGGGATGGATGGAACATGCTGCATTCTCACGATGGATGGAACATGCTGCATCTTGTGGAAAAAAGGAGCAAGGAGAGAGTGAGGCGTCAAAATCTATTCACTAATCATTGCATCACCCACTAAGCCCAAAAGTTACATTTTAGATAAATGCTCTTTGTTACTCTCTCTCTCTCTCTCTCTCTATATATATATAAGCTTTGCAAAACGTAAACGTCTCTTGTATCATTGGTTGTCCATCACGTCATCATGTGCACTTTATATAATCAAATGTACGTCTTAAACTCTCTAATCTTACAAAGAGTCTAATAATAAATAGAAGGGAAGGGAAGGGAAGGGAAGAACGAGGAGTGGATGTGTTGTTTTTTGCCTCACCAAGCCGACAAACGCCCCTTTAAACGGAGCAACTAGGAGGCTTTTTGTAAGGAATATATGTAACATTTTCCCATTTTACTTGTTTTCTTGCACCCCCATGACCATGACGGGTTACCCTCCACCTCATTTTTGCTCGAGTCTGATTCAAAATTAGATCAAATTTGAGTTTTATGTAAACCCGGTTAGACCCAACTCGACCAATTTGTCACCCTTAACCCTAATCATCATATTAATAATTAGAGTTATTATGATGACGCTACATGTGACACTATACAACGTCGTTTAAAATGACATTATTTTTTCATATGACGCTACATGTGACATTATACGACGCCGTTTTAAAAAACGCAGTTAAAGTTTGTAACAAAGTTGACAACAGAGAGTCGGCTATTATAAAACCAAAATTATTAAGAAATTATTAATAGTTTTTAAAAGTTACGGATCGGAATAAAAATACGATAAATTATAGGGTCTAAAAATTTTTATCCTAACAATTTTGAGAGAAATTGGTCTGTTTTAATTACACAAGGTTGTGATTAAGTTTAATTAGTAATTTCGTGTCAACTAAAGACTTTAGTGGTCAATGGCCTAACTTACGTCGTGTTATCAATGATGACATAAAGCTAACTTTGTCTACTTTGTTAATAGTACACATAGTTAGGTTAAGTGTCAAAATTGAACCAAAAAATGTCTATCAATTATGAAAGGTCAAAATTCACGGACTCATCAAGCTCTTAAAAGGAGGAAAATTTTGAAATTAACTTTATTTTTCATAAAGAAGAATATAATATACTATAAAAAATAGAAGTATATTAATCGAATTGTTAGGAACAAAGCTGCTTATTATTAGATCTTTATAAACTTCGTGTATTATTGGACCTTTATAAACTCCGTGTATCAGCCCTTAACTGATAACTGATTATATCAGCTGATTTGACTAGCGGATAACATCAGTTGTTTATTAAAGATATTTGGTAAAATTAGTTATTTAGGATTAGTTGTTTATGTGTAAAATGACTAATGAGGACATAACTTAAAAAAATTATAAGAACATGAATATTATTTCGTTGAATATTTTTATAAGAAGTTAAATTTTAAATATTTAATTTTACTGAAATTAAGTTTATAACTCTAATAAAAACATAGGATATATATAATAATAAACAACAACAATGATAATAATAATAATAATAATAATTAACAAGTCGATATTTTTTAGGTGTTTGGAGAAGACGGCTTGAAGAGATTCTGGAAGATCTACACACGAATCATAACTTTCTCTTTTTAAAGTGAAAAACTTAAGGGCTACTAGTTGCTTAAGATGATAAATGAGTTTGAGGGCACAATTGTCTTTGAGTAAGATTTTTATTAGTTGATAGGTTGAAACGCTATTCTCAAGTAGCTTTTCAAAAATTAGCTGGTTGGGTTGAATCAACCAACCCAATCAGCTCTTAACTAAACAAGTGTATTAGCTGTTTGACATAATTAAACAACTAATACTCTTTAGTAAGCTAAAATATAGCTTAAACCTTATCTACCAAATGTCCCCTTTATATAAATTTAAAAATATTTTTAAATTAATTTTATTATATATGATTCTTTTTTCCTAATTTGAAATAAAAAATAGTTTTTGAAATAGTCGTAAGGGTATAATTAGCCGCCGGCTTAGTGGGGCACATGGTGGCGCTCATTTTGCGCGTGTTTCTACGACCTTTTAAAGCGAGACAAAGCTTTCTGAATCCAACGGTTTGTAGCCCAAAAAGAAGACGTGTGCGGCTGCGATGGCCCAAACAGTATTATGCGTTAAAAATCATAATGGGTGCTCCATTTTAACATGTTTGTCGGGTCCGGGCCGATCCATGATCGACCGAAATCCCGTCGGATCTCTCATTTGCTGGGATCACTTCCGCTCGCGCAAAGTAACGAGTGTCCAGTTGGCTGCGTTTTGTCTGAGTGTCTTGCGATGCGTGTTGCTTGCACGCGACGTCCGGCCGATAAAAAATTTAGAAGATTCAATAATACGCCGTCTTTAATTAATTACGCAGTCTTTAATTAATTGAGAGGGTGTTTTCAAATGTGAGAGAGAGAGAGAGAGGGGGGGGGGGGGG
>JANIPN010000004.1:62150986-62166685 GCA_027478595.1 Erythroxylum anguifugum
AATTTTTTTTTTTAATTTAAAATAAAAACAGAAACAAAAAATTGAAAAACCGAAGGTGAAAAATATAACAAAAAAGTAGAAGTGAAAAACCGAAGGTGAAAAATATAACAAAAACTCTCTTTTTAATGGTTTGATTTGTTAAATAATTTATTTAATACTTATAATTAGTAATTATTATGAGTTTTAAAATTTTTACCATATATGTAGTGATTTGGTTGTAAATTCTGAAGTTTCAATTATCACTTAAATAAAGAGCCATTATTGAAATTCATTTTAAGGAGATTGAAAAAAAAAGGATTTAGCCGTTGAAACGGTTTTCTTGTTCCCGGGCTATAAAAGGAAGGTCCGGAGTTAGTTCGGTCCCTCTTAGTGATGAGAACAGAGTCTCTGTTTCTTGCATCTGAAAGTTCACTAATTTTCTCAGAAACCAAACACCGGAAGTGGAAAGTACAGGGAATTTGAGTTTCGTCTCTTTCACTCTTTTGTCCTTCATCAAACTTTTAAAAAGTGGGAGTGAAACAAAAACCAGAACGAAAAGACCCAAGAAAGCAATATAAACAGAGCAAGGTCACTGTGTAG
The DNA here is from genome assembly GCA_027478595.1 of Erythroxylum anguifugum. Taxonomy (NCBI): domain Eukaryota; kingdom Viridiplantae; phylum Streptophyta; class Magnoliopsida; order Malpighiales; family Erythroxylaceae; genus Erythroxylum; species Erythroxylum anguifugum. Next base: position 62,151,566 of record JANIPN010000004.1, read on the forward strand.
CAACAGTAGCTGAACATAGTTGATATTGTTGGTTCAATAAGAGCGAAAAGGATCCTTTTTTTTTGCTTTTCCTGTTTCTTAGGTTTCGCCGTTTTTGGGGTTTTGTCTCTGCAGATTGGTGGCGCATTAAATCGAGCTTTTATTGAAGAGCGATCCGTAGCCTGTGGATTTTATATTCTGCAATTATTTCAATGCATTTAAGGCTTTCTCTGCCATAGTTCTGGAACGGATAAAGCTTATATTCTACACCTGCTGAGTCTAGTTCTTTAGGTAAAGGACAAGCTTGAAACTGATCAGGATCTGTTTCTGGTTTCTTCAATCTTTTGTCCGAAAGAGACTTCTCATTACAAGGTTAGCTTCAAAGTGGGTTTTGCTGTTGTGGGCTGTTCTTATTTTTAGTCTGGTTCGTGAAAAACATGTTAAAGCTCTAGCCTTTTTCGTTTTCACCTTCTTCTTTTTTGGATTCGTGTGAGAGTTGTGTTATATGTAATCTCTTGAAGTTTGGAAAGGAAATTTGTGATTTATCTTGATCTGGGTAGGGTCTTTCGTTTTCTGGGGTTGAGTTTTGATTATCGTTTTTCGTTTTTTGGTCTCATTACTCTGTCTTTTATATGTTTCAGATCTACCAGGATTTAGACGTTGCCTTGTTAGAGAAAATCGAAGACAATGTTGCCTCAGAAGCAAGCAGAAGAAGCAATAGTGTCCAACTTTAATATTGAACCTGACCAGGCAGGTAAAGACGAAGAAGGAGAAGAAGGACAACAACACTCCATGTTTAGCGTCAAGAGCCTTCTCTGGCATGGAGGTTCTGTCTGGGACGCTTGGTTCAGTTGTGCTTCGAATCAAGTAACCAACACCAAAGCCCATCTCACAAAATCCATTCTTTAACAAGAAAACATCCCCAAAATTCCTGATTTCCTTTCCCTGAAACCGTTTTTTCCTGATTACTTGCAGGTGGCTCAGGTACTCCTGACACTGCCTTATTCCTTCTCACAGATGGGAATGCTCTCAGGAATTTTGCTTCAGGTATTTTATGGGATAATGGGAAGCTGGACAGCTTACCTCATTAGTGTGCTTTACATTGAGTACAGAAGCAGGACAGAAAGAGAGAATGTCAGCTTCAAGAATCATGTTATACAGGTACAATGGTGTTTCTTCTTCTCAAAAACCATCACCTCAAATCTTGGAACAAGAAAACAAAAAAAGGGCTTACATTTCTTTTGTGTTACAGTGGTTTGAAGTGCTTGATGGTTTACTGGGTCCATACTGGAAAGCTGCGGGACTTGCCTTCAACTGTACTTTCCTACTCTTTGGATCTGTCATTCAGCTAATAGCTTGTGCGAGGTAAGGCAATTCGTTCATAACCTTTGTTCAATCATAACAATCTGATCTTGGTTTTAATTCGATTTTCTTAACTGTTCCTTGTTGATTTCTTGATCTGAAACAGTAATATTTACTACATCAACGACAGATTGGACAAGAGGACATGGACGTACATTTTTGGAGCTTGCTGTGCTACTACAGTGTTCATACCCTCTTTTCATAACTACCGTATTTGGTCCTTCCTTGGCCTTGGAATGACCACTTACACTGCCTGGTACTTAACCATAGCAGCTCTTGTTCATGGCCAGGTATATGGTGTAAAAACCAGAAATCTAAAACGCTTATTACGTATTTGATGTATTGCCCATGTGAAGTTCTTACGGGTTTTGACTTTTTTTTTTTCTTTCCTTTTTTTCGTAGGTTGAAGGAGTGAAACATAGTGGTGCAACAAAGTTCGTGCTTTACTTCACCGGAGCCACCAACATACTCTACACCTTTGGTGGGCACGCTGTGACAGTGTAAGCTTTTTGTATTATACTCTGTTTTTTTTTAACCTTTATCTTCTTTGTTTCCGTCACCGGTTTCTACGCAGGTTCGGTTTGCAGCTTTTGCCGGAGACAAAATCATTCAGATTATGATTTTTTGTTCCCCATTTTCTCAGAAAATTCATTATGATCTGTGACTACTCACTAACCTGTGATAATTATTAAAAAAAAAACATGGTTTACAGGGAAATCATGCATGCTATGTGGAAGCCCCAGAAGTTCAAGTACATTTACTTATTAGCCACACTCTACGTCTTCACACTAACAATTCCGTCAGCCTCGACCGTTTACTGGGCCTTCGGCGACCAGCTACTAAACCATTCCAACGCCTTCTCCCTCCTCCCCAAATCCCGTTTCCGGGACGCCGCCGTCATCCTCATGCTTATTCACCAGGTTCACAAATTTCACAACCCCTTTTCAGTTTCTTCAAAGTTAATAATACGATATTAAGGTAAAAGACATATAAGTCTATGAATTTTATTTTATTTTTAAATAATTATTTTATTTTTAGAATTGTTAAAATTTCTAAATTTTTTATTTTTTTAATTTTTCTCCTTAATTTCGTAGACTAATTAAATACTGATTATATAATATTTAACTCAATTTTTAAATTCGAATTAAATTAATTAATTTGTTTTAAGTTAATCATTTATTATAATTAATTTAAACTATGTTTTGTGAAAAAAATACAAGAGAAAAGTTGCAAACATCGATTCTTCAGATCCTCATAAAACGAAGAGTCTTGTATACTAGATACGTAGACTTTATGTTTAATTGCTTAATATCATATTTAAGAACTAACTTAGATTACTATTTTAGTGATTTAATTAATTTACATATGATATTCGTTTCATTTTTAAAAAGTTTAATTTAAATTTGAGTTAAATTATTATGTCGGAAACATTTGATTAGTTTATATATAATATTTATCCCGTGTATATCTAATTATTAATTAGATTTAAAAAAATTCTAATTAATAATTTAAGACTTTTTAAATTTATTAAATTACACTACAGATTTATATCATTTATTTTATAAAAAATAACAATCTTACAATAGTTTCATGCTGTTACAGTTCATAACATTCGGGTTTGCCTGTACTCCTCTGTACTTTGTGTGGGAAAAGGTGATTGGTATGCACGACACGAAGAGCATATGCCTCCGAGCACTCGCAAGACTTCCGGTGGTGATTCCGATATGGTTTCTAGCTATAATCTTCCCATTTTTCGGTCCTATCAACTCAGCAGTTGGGGCACTTTTAGTTAGCTTCACGGTATACATCATACCAGCTTTAGCTCATATGCTCACCTACAGAAAAGCTTCCGCTAGACAGGTAAAAAAGTTTAGTCTGTTTCGGTTTTTGAATTATTACGTGCATTCGACAATTTATTCATCTGCGTTTCGAGTGGACGGGATGTCGGCGGAGACGGTGGAGGAAGTGTACAAAAGAGCATTTAAGGGTTGGATTTGGACATATTAGGAGAAGAATGGAGATGGTTGGTCTGTCAGTTTCATTTAGTTATATGCTACAGTTGAAGGCATTGTACTATATGTTGAAATGAGCTGGCTTAGATTTGACTTCCTTCCTTCCAGATAGTCCCAAGCTACATGACATAATTGCCATTTGCTAGTCAATTCTATGCCCAACCTTTACTTTTTCTTATTGATTAGGTTCAGGTTTAGGTAGGTTTAAGTCTGCGTTCAGTCTGAAACACTGTTTTTATTGGTTAATTCCGAACTTGCAGAATGCTGCGGAAAAACCTCCATTCTTCTTACCAAGCTGGACTGCAATGTATGCCTTGAACACGTTTGTGGTAGTGTGGGTTTTGCTGGTCGGATTCGGGTTCGGAGGCTGGGCTAGTGTGACCAATTTTGTGAGGCAAGTGGACACTTTTGGCCTATTCGCCAAGTGCTACCAATGCAAGCCGCCGCCGCCGTTGACGGCGGCATCTCCGGCGTCATACCCTCATCACTGATCTCAGCTGCACTTCCAACTTTTTGTATGATACATGGGGAGGTATCAATATTTCCCCACACAAGGGCATGTGTTATGGATTTTTTTTTCCCTAATTAGATAAAATAGTGTGTTTGAATCATATATACACACATTTATATCATATCTTTTCTCCATACTTACCATCTTCATTCTTAATTTAGGTATATAAAATTTCTTTTTTAATGAAATATTTAGAGCGTCATTTTTTTATAATTCATATTATTAATAGTTCGAGTTGAGTTTGAGTTTGAATGATCTCTGGTTCAACTTTTTAAATTTGAGGGTTGAATTTAATTTAAATAGACTCGGATTAACTCAAAAACATTATTTTAGTATAATTGAAAAAACCGTCATTTGTAATTTGTAAGTTACAAAATATATAATTGTTTTCAAAAGAAATTACAAATATATAAACAAAAATAATTTTTTTTGTTAATTATATTATAATAACATCTTTTTATTTAATCAGTTCGATTTTTGTTTATTAACTTTATAAGTAAAGTTCGAAGTACTTCTCCACAAGCTATAGCTTTTGGGATTAGTGGTATTAGAGCTCCGAGTATAGGCCTGATTACTTGGCCCACGTCGTGAGTTCGATTCCTCATACTTGCGGGAGTGTTTATCGGTTATTTTGCCAACAAGTAGATGCGTGGTGGTCTAAATAACGTTCGAAGTACTTCCTCCACGAGCTATAACTTTTGGATCGATGAGTAGCCCAATTTGCTACTTCTAATATTAGCGAAATTACTTTTATTACGGCAATTAAAAAATAATAAATCCGTAGCTTTGTTATGGGTCTTTTTTTAATTTTTATTATAAAATAAAACAACGTGGGTTGGTCTTAAAGTGTATGTATGTGGACGTGGTTTTAATGGATTATAGTAGAAGTAAGTAGTGGGCCGTGGGCCAGATCTTTAGCATTCACATGGGTTGCACGTTCATTGTCACGTGCCAGTTTTTACTCCTAAAGATTTTCCTCCCACATCGACTGCTTCCCCATTTGAACTCATTCATCGACTTTTATGTTGTATTATTCACTATTTTAAAAATTGACATAGAAATTAAATTAGTTAAGATGTTTAAAGAGTTAAATTAATATTAGACTATTATAAAAGTTAATTAAAAATAAATAAAATTAAAAATTAAAAATATACTTAAAAATATTACATTATTTATTAAAAATTTGAAGTTTAATTAAAAAAGATTATTAGATGAAAATTAATTAGTTTATTTTAGCTTATAAAAATTTATTAATTTATTAAAATCAATCGATTAACTAATAAATTGATTAATTTTTAACAATAAAATTGATTAAAGTAAATCAAACTAAAAAGTTAAAAATTAAAAAAATAATTAGCTAAAAAATTTTATAATCGAATCGGCCGATCTAAGTTTGTTTTTTTTTTCATCGTTGGTAATATCATCTCTTTGGAACGTTTTCAATTTTAAAATTTGAAAACGATTTCGCTTTACTTAAAATGAATTTGTTTTATTTGAAACATTCTAATTTTGCGTTAGACCGGATTCAAATAGTTCGAACTCAAAACTTAATTTTTTTTAAAAAAATTGAGTTTGGCCTAAAATTCGGTCTATTTAGATTGAACCGGACAAAAAATTTTTATTCCTAATTATACGCAAAATTTTTAAAATTAATAAATATAATTTTAGTTGATAATCTAATTTGTGTTTAAATTTTAAAAAATTAGTCATATAACCAAATTTAAAATTTGAAGTATGAAAAAATTAAAAATTATCATGTTATTTTGAGCGGTCTGTTTTAACGATGATAATGGGCCGACCTATAAATCTAGATTATGATATTTTTAATGAACTGGTATATGTATATGGGCTAGGCCCAGAGTGATCCAATGGACTGGTATATATTTATAAGCTAGACCTAGAATTAATTAAAAAATTGATTTACACGTTTAATTTAAAAAAAATTAAAAAATTTGACAAGCTGGCTCGTTGCCACCCCTGGCTAACGTAGAAAGTTAACGAGCAAACCGAACTGGACTAACTGAAATAACTGCCGCGTTGTATGTTTACCACTTGTTCGACGAATTGCCTTCTAATCGTGTACAGACCAAAACCAGAGCCAAGCATAACATGCAACTCTATTGAGACCAACCTTATCCTGATAAATCCTGAACCTTGATCATGGCGTCGCTTATAGTTCGAGATTTGCAGGTGACCTTTAGTCCTTTGATCAAGTGGCCTCGCTTATCTTCTCCTCAATCCCAAGTTTTGGGTGTCTCACTCTCTTCCACTTCCTCTCAATCGGTAACATTTGGTAACTACTTGCTTTTTCAAGTGATTCTCTGAGTCTCTGTGAGTTCTGATTTTCATCCTCTGCAGTGTAATATGGCAGAGGTGACAAGAAGACGGCGACAGGAAAACGATTCAATCACACATTTGGAAACGTATGTACATTTATGGTTTTTTTCTTGTTTTTCTTCTGGTTTTGTAGTTTATGCTCAGTAATGGAGTCGCGGTTTGGAATTTTTTTTTCTAGTTATGTTTCAGGCAAGGCCACCAGACATGAAGAAAGGAAGAGGGCCTCTGGCAATTCCTGTCCTTCCTGTTTAGCTCAAAGATTACGATTAACAATATTGGAAGATAACTTTATAATATTTTAAAATTTAAATTAGATTTATTCTTTTGAATAATTAACGGCTTTATTTTTAAAAGAAAATAAAATTATAAAAAATATGTCTTCTTTCTTACGGGAATCTTCATTATGAACCTACCTTATTAAAAATGGTTTATTCAAAAGGATCCTATAAATTATGGAGGTCATATATTAACCCCGTAATTACTGAAAGATTTTTGACAAAGATAACATCGAAATTATTCAGATTTCAATCCATCTAGTTAACAAAAGATGCAAGTATCACTCTATCAAAAAAAAATTGTTATTTTTTTGGGTTAGCTTTTAAAAACTTGTTATACACTTCGAATGTGGAAGGCTGGAGAACCTTGAAAAATATGTACTTGTGAGTTTGGAGAAGCTCGTCAAATTTGATACTCGGATTTTTATAGTGAAACATTCAAGTTTGATACTTAGAGACTAGACATAGGCTTGAGTTGTAAGCCGAATCAATATAAATCGATTATGTCCTTCCCCTCTCTCTCTCTCTCCCTCTTCTTATCTTTTATATTTCTACATTATATTGTATATGTGTTTATTTCATCAAGAGGCTCCTTTCCTTTTATAATAGGTTTCTTGACAAGCACAATTTTTTGTTGTTGTAACATTACTTATACTAACAGACTTCTGTTGTTTAACAGGCTGCTATCGTCTGAAATGCGCCTATTATTTTAATTTTTAACATGTTCTTATATTTATACGAATAAAAAGTAACTATCACTTCCTTCTCCGCCTAGGAAGGATGATTTCGACGATGGTGAGCTTGTCAAGATTGAAATCGACGAGTGACTCTTCTCTGGTTGAGCAATTACACCTATGTTCTTATTTTCAAGTCAATCTTGAGGCCCTGCAATGCTTTTCTGGTTAGTTTTTGGTTCCTGTGAATTATGAATCTCCTATTAGTTGGCATGTTTTGAAGTAAAACGAGTAGAAATTCTTATTCAAGTAAGCATTTGCAGGTGTAAATAGCGTTAGATATAGTAGCTGTTTACTGGAATTTCATTATCAGATCATGATCTTTTCTACAAAAAACAGAGAAGTTTAATGAAAGAATCAAGAAAGAGGGGAAGTGGATAAGAATTGAACGGGTGGCTAGAGACTTTCTGGTTTATCAGAACAACAAGATCTTTAAGAAGGTTTAATCTTTTTGCAGACAACACAGTTCTCTGAGATTAAACTGTCCATTGCACTTCCAGCTTTGATTGTTAAGTTCCTGGTTTTCTTGTTCCAAAGGTGTAATGCATAGCTTTCTGTCAGGCTATACAGCGTTTCTTCTGTCCATTTTTTTTCTGCTCTATTTGCTGGCTTCCTGAAGAGCCTGTCAATCTCCATCCAATCAACCGGATAAAATGCCCGAGGCTGCAAGACCGTGATGTTGTAACCGGGTTTAATTCCGACCCTCTCGACGACTCTAGAGATTAGGTAAGGCTGATTTTGCCCCCATTTGTTTCCATTAAAAGATCTGACGAATTCTTTTATGAAATCTTCTAGAATAGGATGATTAATGTCAAAGATCATTACAGCATCATTTATTCTCCTCCATTGATTAGTAACTTGATCTGCACTTTGTGCCCCAATTGCATTTCTCAAATTCATGAAATCTTTCAGAACAATGAAGTCTGGATCTAAGTATATCCCTCCATACTTGAATAGTATTGCAAATCTGAGAAGTATGGAAAGATTTATAGATAGTGAAATCGAACCAGGGTCTCTTCTGCCACTCTTTATCTCATCAAACCAAGCTTTTGCTGGTGTGTTCTTTAGAAGAAAGGGTATGTCAGGTGTGACTGCCAGAACCTGGAAGCCACGATCAAGTACTGGTTTCAGGATCTGGTACCCTTCAATGGAGTCCAAAGACCGTGACACAATGATTAAGCATGCATGAGGGTTAGCTTTGAATAAGCTATCCATGGCCAAGAATTCTCTTTTCCCAAATGTCTCAGCTGGTAAGAGCCATGTCATGAAGAACTGGAAAGTGCACTTGTTGAAGAATTCCAGAACTCGACCATGGAATTTCTGACTCAAGTCAGTTGAGTTCAGGATCTCAAGCTCTGGCGATTTCCTCCTGAACCATGCTATTCTTTCTCCTTTCGTAGCGTTAAAAGGAGGAATCAGAGGATCAACAGCTTCCCTGTCAACTTCATCAATCTGCTGCTTCCTGGAAGTAACCCGTGATACTTCCAAGATCTCTTTGCTTGTTTGTGATGATGGGTATGTAGAAAAAATGGAGGCAAGGATGTCAGAGCAGATTATGAAGAATATAACTGCAAACATCAGGACTGATGATGGATGAGAATTCGCAGCTCGACCAAGTAGTCTGTAATTGAACATCTTCTTAGAAATTTTCTTCACTTTCATTATGAGAGCGTTCATGGAGCAGAATAGTTTCCTATCCTCACAAGCAAAAGCTTGGAGATTTACAGGTACTATATACAGTAGGAGAAGTCTTAAACATTCTAAACGTGATGATAGGAAGACATATCTGCATCATCATCGTCATCATCCCGTGATCTATCAACATTAATTTAGGGGAATTGAGAGGTGTTTATCAAATAAATTCAGTGTTTAATGCGGTTCTATTATCATCTTTAATATTGAAAAAATGGAACTTCTAAGTAATGATTAAAACACAGCAGTAGTCCGATCGACTTAATCACACAAAATTTTAAATTAGCTAAATTTTTAATTCAAATTATTTTAATAACTCTTGTTATTAAAAATTGATTGATTTATTAATTAATCAACTAATTTTTGTAAATCAAATAGTTTTTAAAATAGAACTAATTAATTAATTTTTATGTAATATTCAACTTCAATTAAATTTATAAATAAGGATAATTTCTTTCTTCAATTCTATTTCAAACTTTTTATTTTTCAAAGTTTTTTTATTTTAAATTACTTAAATAATGATTCAAGAAATTAAAAATTTTATAACAAAAGCTTGTGTTAATTACTCGATAAAATATATATATTTTTGAAGCAAATGAAAGGACGAACAAAACACGACCCCGAAAAAAGGGAGGCTACTGACGTTCAAAGAGAACGCCAAACTTATCAGCTAACAAACTAAGGCCAACCTCAAGAGGAGGCGCTTCCAAAAACTGAAAGGAAGTATGAGAACGACTACGCATTTTCGCAAGCCTATCAGCGACTTGATTGCCTTCGCGTAGGCAATGAATAAGAACAACATTCCAATCCCAGTGTAACATTGCTGAAATATCACCCAACAAGTTAGCATGAGGATGAACCAGAAAATGACCATCTCGAATCAAACGAATCGCTTCTAGAGAATCGGAGTAAATGACGACATGCCTGTGCCCCCTATCCCAAGCGGAGAGGAGACCAAAGAAGATTGCCGACAACTCAGCAACCATATTAGTAGCTGAAAAATCGAAGGGGGTTAATTTCGCGAACTTTCCGATTTGTTCCTATAGGTTCAGTTCACTGAAATAGATCTGGAAGTCGTCACAACAGTAATGGAACTCGAGATTTCCTTCTGTTGGAATAATATGTTCAGTCCTCCACAAATTCTGGTAGGTGCTATCTCAGGTAGGAACAACGACACTGCCTCTCACCACCAATGATGACGATAATAGAAGAAAGATCAATTAACACAGTGTGTTTTCCAAAATAGGCGATTAACGCACATCCACTGCACAGCTGTTTATCTCCAGAAAAAAACTCAAGCAAGCTACCTCACCGTAGCTCTCACACAAGACGTTAGTCAGCAGATATTCATATATGTGCCGCAAGCTGGATGTTTTATTCATATGCACATAAACGCCCACCCATCCTTCTTTTAAAAAACAAGCAACGTTATGCACTATATCAAAATAAAAAATCCACGTTTCCCAATGGACAATTAATGCATAAAGCAATTCACTGCAGATTATTTCTTCAACTTGCGTGAACCTATAGACTTCTTACTCACCAAGGAGATATTCACCTATCTTAATAGATTTCAAAGAATCCACTTAAAATAGGAAGCATCCTTATCACTTGTATCTCATAGATTCCTTTTTAAAATCAAATTAGGAGGCAATAACACAAACTCCATCTTTTATATGTCCAATTTAAAAATGCCAAAATCAAATAAAGAATATATAAAATATATTCTAACAGTAGCAATGTCAATACTGCCAAAGAAACCCCCCAACCAAGTACCATTCGAATCCCGAAGAATACCGCCAAAACCAGCCTCATTCGGATTACCCCAAGAGCTCCCATCAACATTCACACAGATCGCATCCGCTACAGGGACGTTCCAGTCAACCCAACGCCTGATCGGAGCATCTCTATTGCCCATAGTGCCCAACAAAGTATTCCACTCAACATGCGTACAATGTAACTGAGACATGAGCGGGCAAGCAACATCTGGATCTCCAAAGGTATCATGGTTTCTCATGAGCCAAATAAACCAAATACCAGTTAGAAAAACAATATCAAGCCAACGACCAACTTCCAAACTAGAGGAATCCTGACTCTAGTGTTTGAACCAAGCAACACACGAGCCAGAATAAAAAAGAGGGGGCAAAATGCCAGAAAAAGAAGAAACCATACCTGGCGAGCCTTCGAACAATCACGAAACAAATGCTCCATAGATTCGATACCGGAATTACACCGATGACACATACCTGAAGTTTCCAAGTGGCGAAGGTGACGAAACTCTTGGGTGTGGACTCGCTCATGAACTATAAGCCAAGCGAGGAACCGAACCTTCTCAGGACAACGGAGCTTCCAAATTCACATCCAATCCGACCTGGGAACAACTGTAGGCCTCCCAGCAGCACCGCGAGGAAGCCAATCCACAGCCGACTTAACCGAAAAAATTCCATTGGGAGAATTGCCCCAAAAGATTCTGTCCACTCCCATGAAGAAACGTGGTTGAAAAACCTTAGGAAAGAGGGCTCGAACTTCAGGCGGGATTACCGAAGTCACCCTGCCCCAATCTCACTGAGCATCCGCTTGCAACACATCACTAACCATCAAATCGAGATCCGCGTCCGCTATAGAAAGAACAGAATCTTGCAACGGCCCGTAGCCTAGGAAATCGTCTCGCCAAAAGGTGATCGAGCTCCCATTACCAATGCGATATCTAAAACACTGGAAAAGGACTTGAGTTGTTTTAACAAGCGATTGCCAACATTGCGAATCACCGGTAGAATCCCTCATATTGAGAATGTCACCTCCCCGAATATATTTCTTTTCAAGCATCTGAACCCAGGGCTTATCACAGTTCGTGAGTAGGGCCCAAATGGCCTTACCAAGCAAGGCCGTGTTAAAGGTGCGGGAGGCTCGCAAGCCCAAACCACCCAAGCTCTTTGGCTGGGTAACCATAGGCTAAGCAACAAGGTGAATACCATGGGAAGTGCCAGAAGAATTCCAAATGAAGGTTCGGGTTGCCTGATCCAATTTCTCACATACCGATGTCGGAAACCAAGTAGTTTGCATAAGGTAGGTGGGGAGAGCACTGAGAGACTCCTTGGCCAGAGTTGTACGACCTGCAAAATTTAACAATTTGGTTTTCCAGCCTGCCAACTTATGCTCCACTCGAGACACAAGCTCATCAAAGGAGGTTTTAGTAAGAGTCCCATCGCCAAGAGGAAACCCCAAATATTTTCCCAGAGAAGAAGAGAAGTTGAAGCCCAAAATCTGCCCAAGCCGATCCTGAGTATGTCGAGAGACTCTAGGCGAAGAGAAAAATTTGGACTTGGCCAAACAAATTCGCATCCCCGACGCCTCACAAAAGTCATTCAGGATCAAGGAAAAAACCTGCGCTTGGGAGATCGTTGCCTTTGAAAAAAGCAGAACATCATCAGCAAAAAAGAGATTAGGGATGACAATGAACTAGGCTGGGCCTAGGCGGCCTTACCCCTTTTGTCCCAATCCGAATTGTTATTTTCTAAAAAATTGTAAAACAATATTGTTTTGTCATTAATGAACTCAGGCCTGACCTGTTGACTTTGTGCAAGTCGGACCAAACTCTTTTGTCATTCCTAAAAGAGATTGTTATATGATTGATTAATAATGTTTTCATAATTGCCTAATTTAATCATTTTATAAAACAACTCAATTTTAACCCAATTATATTAAATAAAAACATTTAAAAATAATTTGACAGATATTTTTAATTATACAAGATAAGAAATAAATTGGTTATGACCTATATATATATATATATATTCTCATGTGTGTTAATATTAAATTTTTGTTAAAATAATTTCACAGACATTTAATAACTTTTTTTAAAAATGTAAATATTTATTAAATATTTTAAAATATCAAAAGTATTTTTTTTAAAGTTAGTGATATCCTAACAAAGAAAAAGTATATGTCTTTGTTATTACTCATTACATCTGTTCTCCTAAGGTTACTGTAGTTGGTATAACAATAATCTAGTAAAAATTTTGACACGAATATACAGTCTTATTCTTTAAAAAAAAAAAAAAACATGATCTATAAATTTAGAACAATCCTAAAGTGACATTATTTTGATATAAATCGAATAATCCAAGTTCATTTGACTTTGGATCAAAAAAATGTTGAGATAAAATCCGACACAATTTATTACTACTCCTTGTAGACTCTTAAGTTCATCCCATGATTAAAAAATATAATCGATTTGGCTCATTTAACTATAAAAATCTTGAATTGGTTGACATTTCAGTTTGATTTTTATAATTTTTGTTATCAAAAACCCGATAGTTTATTAATTAAGAGGTTAAATTTGTAAATTAATCAATTTTTTGCAAATAAAAAATTAATTAATTTCATTTAACACTATCTTTTTTACTTAAACTTCAAATTATTTAATGATTAAATATATTTTCCTTAATCGTATTTCAAAAATTTTAATTTTATTTAATTTTTAATCGATTTTAAAATGGCATTAAACTTTTTAAATCTTAAGCTTTTTATCTTATCGGTTTAACTTTCAATACAATTTTTAAAACATTGAGTTTATCTACTAATTAGTCTTTCTATTGTTTGTTTTTATTTAAATCTCTTATCTTTTCGTTTAACAACTTATAAAACATTGGGTTTATCTACTAATTAGTCTTTCTATTTTTTGTCTTTTTTCCAGTTTGTCAAAACAAAAGATAAAACAACACGTTCTTCAGAGCCGGCTTTTTATTAATTTGTTTATTGAAGAATGCTCCATTGTTTCAAACTTCACTTTGTTCATGTCTGGAATTTCAAGTTCTGTTCTGTGTCCATTGATTTTCTGCATAATTTAAGCTAAAAAAAGAGATCTTTCCATTCATGGTACCATCATCAGAGATAACAGAAGAGAAGGATGAGGAAGACAACTACTTATTCATCAACACAGAGGCTCAAAAGGAAAGGATAAGACAGATCATAGAGTACCAGAAATCCTTGTACTGGTCTTCCTCTTCATTGTCCACTTCAGCTGCTTCTTGTTCCTCGTTCTCTTCTTCTCGCAGAAGCAGCAATTTGTTGGAATTGATGAAAGTTGGAAGCATGTCTTTGAAGAGATTGTTTGACATGGAGCACACAACTTTGGCGACCCATTTTCAGGATTATAGTGGTTCACCATTAATAAAGACTATACCTTTGTGGGGTAGTGATGATACAGATAATGATATCTTTGATCCATGGTCAGCCATTAAAAAGATTGGAACTTCTAATGAGCTTGGAAGTGATTCAGCAGCTAAGTTTGCTTCTGATGCTAGCTTCAGGGATGGAGACTTCCACGCTATAAACAACAGGCGCAAGTTGAGAAGAAAAAGTTCTTTCAGGAGGTTGCCAAGATTGAGTTTTCATAGATTTAAGTGCTTCAGGTTCAGGTTGAGATTGAGAAGAATCAGGATTAAGATCTGTGGTAAAATTTTCTAAGTTTTGCCTGTAAATTTGCAGTCATACGTAGAAGGAACTTGAACCCCAATGATAAAAAACATACAGATAAAAACTTGCAGAAGAAGGAAAGAAGGGAAGAAAAGGTTTCTGGCAGTAATCAAGTCCTGAGATTCAGTACTTTATCCTGATTCTGGAACCTGAAGAGTGTCGGGAATTGTTTCTTGGGTGCAGATTCTGGAAACATGTCTTTTATTCTTTGAATACTACTGCTAGTTAGTTCATCAGATGATTTGCCACTTGTCAATCCATCAAACTGCAGATGATTTGCAATGATTTTCAACTGAATTGGCAAATGATGCAGTATCTTTGATCAACCTTGCCAAAACATTCCCTCTTCAATGTTAAACTTTCTGCTAATTCTATTCCATAGGTGCAACCCAAAAGAATTCACATTTAGTTGATGTAGTGTATCGTTGGCCCATCTTGAACTTGTCAGGTTTTCTGGTTTCTTAAAATATCTTCCTATGTTCTTCCAATCGACAGGATAGAAGGCCATAGGTGGCAAGACAGAAAAGTTGTATCCTGAAAGTCCTGCTACTTTCTCAACTACCCTGGAGATCAAATAAGGGCCATTGTATCCCCATATGTTTCCATCAAAATTTGAAACAAATCCTCCATGAACTTGAATAGTAATGAATCAACACTTTGTGCTTGTTGAGACCCGACTCCAGTAGGTTCTAGAATAAAGTTAGTTAGTTACACAATGAGTATAAATAAGGGGTAGAGGG
>JANIPN010000004.1:62182834-62199674 GCA_027478595.1 Erythroxylum anguifugum
CTAATCTTATTGGATTTGTTCCAAACAGTGTAATTGAATTCAATTCTAATATTACTAGATTTGTTCCAAACAGCGTAAATTCAATTCAATTCTAATTTCATTAATGGAATTCAATTCAATTTATACATGAATTCAATTCTACGTGTACCAAACAGCCTGTAAAAATAGAAATTGACATATTTTTTTTTATAGTTTTCAGGCTTCAGGCTGGGCCGAGCCTAGGCAACTCGAGCTCAACCCGAGGCCCTTTTTAAAAAGAATCAAGCTTGAGGCTTAACCTGTGACCCTATGAATACAAACCTGACTAGTGGACCTCAGGGTAGATGGTCAGGTTGTCGAAGTTTCGAAAATAATTTGGATTCTCCAACTTCTTGCAGTAGTCGTGGAACCAGATTGAATCCGTAGAGAACTAAATACTAGTTTCTTCATTTCAAGTAATAAAATATAATTGGAGGGTTTTGGATTAATTAATTAATGAACTAAAATTAACAAGGAATAAAAATAAATTAACCAAATATATAAAAGTGATAAATTCAAGAATACGCAACTTCAATTCAAGGGAAAGATCTCATCTAATTGTATCATTGATGATTGATATAAAAAAAAAAAAGTGCCATGAAAAGCAGTTAATCCGAAACATATTTTGATAGTCATAATAAGTCTCAAATTTGTCTAAATTAATTATTCAAACTTAACATTCTAACAAAAACTTATAATTTCATATCAAATAAATGATAACAATAAGTGAAAAAAGACTAAATCTTAAATTAAATAATCGAGATAACTGCAACTATCCAATTTAGTTTTCTTGTTTATCACAAGTTAAATATCAAAATTCATAAATAAATTATTTCCTCTTTATACTAATCCTTCATGATAATTACGGATAATTAAATTTATAGATAGTGACAGAATAATCAACATTAAATTAAATTGTCATATCAGTCATTCATCAAATATAAGAATTCAAAACAAGAAATACTTGAATTAAAATATGAATAAAAGGTTTAGAATACAAAATCTCACAAGGTTACAACTACAATATTGAATCCACTTGAATCATAATAATTGAGTTTAGCCAGACATGACTTTTACTCCAATGACAAAAATAAAAGAAAGACAAAAAATTTACAGAAAAGTAAGAAGAGAATTATTCATTCTATTGTGAGGAACGTCCTTTTTTAGAGTTTTCCTATTCTAATTGTAATCTAATTATATCTTGAAAATATATCTATCTAGAACAAATTCAAATTCAAATCTCTACATGATAAGAACATAAAGAAGCTTTCCGGTTAAACTTCAACATAAGACTACATCAATGTCTTCACTTCATCATCTATAATGTCTCTATTTCGTGCGAACCTTTTATCTCATAAAATAAAATAAACATTAATTTTACTAGTGAAGTACCAAAATAATCAAAAATAAAAGAGATAATATCAATTAATATATCAAGATAGCATCTTATCAGTGTTAGTACGTAGTGGGAGCTTTATTACGTACCCCGGAATTACATGAAATGATTAAAAACGAAAGTAATGCAGAATACCTGAATTTCGGTTCCATCTCGGTTTCTGATGCCAATTCCGAACTTCAAACATCTCTGAATCTCCCGAGGCCTTTAGCGGAAAGTGCTCACCGACTTACAGGTAAGGCCTTTTTACAGTTTCCTCAAGTTCCGAGCTTCCCTGACATGTCAGGAATCCTTATGCTCGTAAACGTTATCTCTGAGTAATTGCAGGAGGCTTTACCCTTTATATAACTTTTACATCGGACTTTCCCATCACAAGACCGATATGAACCCGGTCCACACTAATCGGGACCTATTTTTTACCCAGACTTTGACTCATTAATATAGATCATTTATTGGGTTACTTAATTATCTTTATCTGGATCGCAACTTAACCGATAATTTATTTAAAAGCTAAAATTATAATTAATATTAGTCAAATTTTATGAGATAGGGATAAAATTATCCCAAAGACAAAAATGTCTTACAATCAATAGACTGAGTCGGTCAAATTCGGATCCTAAAGTCTTCTCTACACGTGATTAGACCTTTAAAACAAAAGGTAAAGTAGATGATATTAAATATTATACCTACCTCGAAATAAAGCCATAAAGTTTTATGTATTAATACTACAAGGTTCCCCACAGCGTACGCAGTATAGCTTGATTTGGTGCTAATTTCAAGGCTCAAAATTTAGTACTTAAGTAAACGTAGCATCAGTGATGTGGTTGTTGACTTCTGCTGCTCCTTTTTACATGATATGAAAATGATTATGTCTTTTCACCCTACTAAGTCTCCGTCAATTAAATATGATATTAAGTTATTAATAGGACATTTTTTTAATATTTTTTAAATAAAAATAAGTCTCGTAATTATATTTTAGAGAATTTTATATTAACTAGACATAAAAATGTTAAAGAATTTATAAATGGTAAGAGTTAATTATTCAAATGACTAGTTATAGTTATTTTAGCGATGGTTGACCCAAGCTCAATTTTTGATAGTGGGCTCTATACTTTATTTATATTAAAATTTATAATTTCAGAACATGTTTGTTCCAGATTATTAATTTATCGGTTGTTCGTCTGGATGCTCAATCCCAACAACCTGGTCCGGTTACCACTGTATTTTTTTTAAATGACAACTGGATGTTTAGTCCCAGTTGTACGTAAATGGGAGTGTTAGAGAATATCATATTGACTAAATATGAAAATATTAGAAGGTTTATAAGTGGTATTCGGTAAGGATGAACTATTCAAATGATTAATTTTAGTTATTTTGACAATGGTTAACCCAAACTCAATTTTTGTTAATAGGCTCTACGCTATATCCATATTAAAAATTATAATACTCTCAGTTAAATATCATATTAACATGACATTATTTTATATTTTTTAATAAAAATAAATCTTAATTATTAAAAAATCATATAGTAGGTTTCACTGTTATACATGCGTGATAATAGGATTTACTTTTTATTTAAAAAATAAAAATATTACGTTAATATTAACATAATATTTAACTGATAGAAAGTTAACTCTGTTAAATTTTTTATCTACTTAAAATCTGTTTTGAAAATATTAGTTAAAATTTTGTTTTTGAATAGATTTATAAAAAAAGAATTTGAAAACGTTTTAAAAATTAAAAACTAAATACATAAACATCTAAAAGACATTGAGATTGGAAAGAAAATATGAACGGCCCTTGACTTTTTAATATCTCCAGTGAAATCACCTAGAAATGTGAAATTTTTGGAGCACTGCAGAGTGCAGACTATAATTTTTCTCTATAATTTAAGAAACTTTTTAAAAAATGAAGTTAAAACTTTCGAAAAATTTCTAATTTATATATTTTTTAAATTCTTTCTCTTAAATTTCGGTTAAAAGATAACGATAAATTACACAACTCAGCTCTTAAACTTGTACTGAATTAATTAAATTTGATTTAAATTAACAATTTATTATAATTATCTTAAATTATAATAATATATATAAGCAATGAGACCTGACCCATCAAATACAATTTCACTGCCTGAACAAAACAAGTTCTATACAAGACATAGCTGTAACAGTAATTCTATGGCAAAATCTGTAGGAACTAACACGCAGGTGAAGAAAACTCTACATCAATCCTAAGTTTATCAACAGCTTCTGCAACCATTGAATGTCATTTTCCACAATACTGTTTCCATTTGGCTCTGCTTGATGATGCTTTTCCTCTCTTGATACTAACTCTTGCTTCAGATTCTCTTCAAGCTGCACCTCACCGTTAAATGCCCGATTCTGTTCTTCTTGCTTCTGGTTTAACTAAAATTTACAGGCTCAGTTAATTGCCAGGAAAGTGGAAAAAAAAAGGAAAAGAAAAGATGAAACACAAGGGTTTAGTTACTGCAAAGTGACTACTGTTACAAGTTTCAGGAATCTGATATACAGGTTTGATGAACATTCATTCTAATGTTCTTGTAATTAGCAAATTTCTTTTCTCTGTGGATGGATTCTTTATGCAGATTCTTGTGATCATGCCTTTTCATTCAGTGTTCTTAGGCCTTGCATTAATAATTTACAATCAAACTTGTGATGCTTGTTTTTTATTTCAGTATTTATTTTTCCAAAGTTTTCAATTAAGTTTCAAACTTTTAAATAAATGAGATAAAAGTGTCTCCATTAATATTTTATTAAATATATCAGAATCAACTCTCCATATATCAATCTTCACATCCCTTATTACATTGGAAAGTCTGACAGCAGGAACATGAAAGGCAAGTGCAGGAAATTTTGGATAGCTGATAAGAAAACAAGTAGAGCAATGCATAGTAAACTGTGAATGACCATTCCATTTATTCAATCTTTCATATTCTACAAAACATTAACTTAGATCATAAACTTTCAGTAGCATTTCTCTCCGAAATGGAGACTGGAAAATGGATGCTGCCATTTCATTAGTAGTAAACTTAGTAGAAATGAAGGAACATAGAGCATCAAATTCATTTAGCAATTACCTCAGGCAAGTTCTGATTCTTAACTTCACTAACTCCAACTGACGCATCAAATGCAGTACTTGTCTCACCTTCATCCTCTGTTGTTACTTCACCAAAGGTTGCTGATATTGGAGATAGACCAGGTACCAGAACAGGATCTCCTGCATGTGTAACCAGATTTTCCTGGAAAGTAACACTTTCTGAGATTTCTGTCACAGTTCTGCCATTATTTCCTATAATAGCTGTCTCTTCTAAAGGAAAGCTATTGTCCACTATTGGGCAGTCTTTACTTGCTAGTGATGGTTCCTGATCAGGATCTGCATCAGCAATGGCAGTTCCTTCATTTGAACCGAGAAACTGTTGCACATTTTGAAGTGTCAAGTTCTCAGCTACTATTAGCATTTCAGGTTTTGCAGTAAGCAATTCGTTTCCATTAGCAAATGGTTCTTCCTCAGTTATTTTCTGATCTTCAGGAGCTTCCCAATCTTCCAACACAACAATGGTGTTATCAGTTTCCCAGGTCTGGAGTACTCGATCAGGTCCTGGTTGCCATATAATACTCCCTGTGATTCCTCTGAGTACAAACTTGAACTGAACAACTTTTGCAGTTGGAACATCCTATACCAGAAATCAAGCAATCAGTATCACTTGAAAGTGAAAAAACATGTATGAATTCTTGAAAAGTTTCTAGCTTTCTGCTTACTAGTTCAATAGTCCAATAGTGCCCATCTGACCAGTTCATTGGTATAGCTTTTGTGGGATCCCACAAGCCAAGCATAGGATCGTCCCCAACTATCAGAAACTGTTCTCCAAAGGAGCATTCTTTCTGTAGCAGGAACTTGACACGGGCCGTCTTTGATTGATCTGAAGAACAGAGATCAGTCACATATTTGAACTAAGAACTCAGACCCAGAATAAGAAATGAGCTGGATCAGAACTAGAATAAGAAGAACTTACATGTTGCTGCTCCGTTCTGGGTTTCTGCAGTTTCCACATCCACCTACAAGAGATGAAAACCAGTTTCAATTTCAGGTGATTTCTTTATTCACGAAAACAAATCAGTACGAAGAGAGAGTTTCTTGAACATTGTTCTGATTCTCCTCCAAGCTTGAAACTTTGCTGGACTCGAACGAAAATAAAGAGACTACAAACGAAAGACAAGAGTTCGTGAGTTCATACCTGAATGTCGGGAGATGGAGAAGAAGAAGAAGATGCAGAAACAGGAAGGTAAGCTTTCTGTTTCATCATTATCAAATGCAAGAAGCCAACTTTATTAACAATCTTCTTAGCAGGAAGCAAGAAACTGACTTCGTGCCTGTTAACACGAAACTCCCTGAAAGAGCAAAAACCCTTTTCTCCATTTCCGCTAAAGACGAGATTGGCGCAAGAACCTGCAAGAGTTGTCATCACTGTCTCAGTAATTAATCAAGTACACAGTTGCGCTCCTAAGAAAGAGAGGAAGATGACGATGACTACGAATCCGGAAACGGGTTTTGTATGATTCTGTTGAAAATTTAATCTGGTTCTGATTATGGGATAGATGGGAGGATCTAAAAGCCCGTGTTCTGACGACACGAGGTCCGCGACTTGAATCGTGAACATCTGGGGTGAGAATCTCGAGTCCAAGACTCCAAGTGCTAATTTCCACACACTTTGGAGCAAGTAAGTGTAAGCTACTTAAGATGCTTCTCTTTAATGTGACTGTCGGTTAACGACTTGTCCTGCTTCTCTGCTCACTCTCACGAGGCATTACTTTGTAGAAGGTATTCTCTCTTCTTTTTTTTTTTTAATAAAAGAGCTAACAATTAGCTAGAGTTAATAACAGAATTAATGGGCCAAGTGCGACTAACACTCATGCGATCATCATTGAGAGTGTGCAGAATAACATCCGGAGTTGTTGAAAAACCACCATACCCAAAGACACCTCAGGTCTGAGCCGAGCCATAGCATCAGCTGTAGCGTTTCCTTCCTTAAAAACGTGATAAACCGTGACTTGCCAACTACGTGACATCAGCTCCCGAATTCTGCAGAGGAGAGCATTATCCGTACTCTCCTGAATATGATTTTAAAAACGAAACCGGAAGTTAAACTGATAAAACAAAAGATTTAAAATTTAAAAGATTCAATTGAAAGAGAGCTTTGGAGCAAAGGGTAAAAGTTGTTCGTTTGTGATCGATAACTCTGCTCAAGCACTTACAAAACACAAAACAAAGAGACTTGTATGTTTAGAGATTAATTGAATTATTTTAATTTATAAAAATTAACCGTTAATTAATTTTTACCATTCTCACTCGCTTTTTTCTTTATGAATTATGTCATTCATTTGCATAATCATGTTAGGGTTAGGGATGGCAATGGGTAGGGTTCGGTTTAGGTTTTACTCTACACATATCTATATCTATTTTTTATGACTCAACCTATATCCATATCCATCGGTTTTTACGATTTACTACCCATATCCAAATCCATTGGGTTGTTCGAGTTTTTGGATATCTATCGGGTTGTATATCACATAAAAATATAACTTCTAAATAGAAAATATAAAGAGTATGCTAGGATATGTATTTTGACATTATTGATTAATTGGACATATAAGATGCTAATTAGATAATGGCTTGGATTCTAAAGTCATATGGATAATCTTTTAGTTGAAAAAGAATCCTATCTTGAATTGGAGTTTGTTATCATGTTGAGTTTTGGAATTGGGATATTGCAATTTTTTTGATTTGGTCAGTTGGTGTCACATACGTATGTAAGCAGATGGTGTGAATCTCCATAGTTGGTATTTTAAAAGATCCCTACAGTTGAAGTTTCAATAGAACTCTATTAAAACACGTCATAGCAAGAAACCCTTTGTGTATGTGGGCGTTACTGCAGTAGTGGAAGTCACGTGTCTATAATGAAAAATTTACGTAACTTAACTGATAAGTTATTGAAAATCGATAAAATGCAATTAAATGTTGTCCAACTTTATGAAAAATGTCTAAAATGTTTATTATTTTATCATTGATAAATAATTTAATTGTTCAATATTTCAACATATTTTAATAATCTTATTTTGTATTAAATTTTAAATATAAAAAATAGGACATATCAAAATTCTAGTCGAATTAGTTACTATAAAGGTAAAATTTCAAATAACTATGCTAAGTGATAACATAGCTTGCATTTAGAAATGTAAAATTTGGTCGGCCCGATTTTAGCTCAGGTTGACCTGGCTATGGACGCCCCGCCAGTGGCTCACCCGTTACTTCAAAAACGATGTCGTTTTTGACGTTTTTCTTTTTAAAAAATATATGGTGGGTCGGGTTGACTTGGTTCGACTATGGCCCGTTGGGCCACGTGCTTGGCCACGGGTCAACCGAGCTGACAGTCTGGTCGAGCTTGCCAGAAGCGGCCCGACCCTAACCCATTGACATTCCTACATCCATTCTACCCGTATCTCTTGTTAGGAATCAAATAGCATTTAATTATTTCAAAGAATGACAAAAAATAAGGTCTTTTAGAAATTAGATGGCAATTGGGTTTGGAATCAGCCCAAGGCCCAATTTTTTTGAAAAATAAGATCTTAGCCCAGACTTGATTGCTCAGGCCTAGCAATTTGAGGCCTAATCATTATAAACAATACAACATCGATTTTGCATTTTAAATTTTTTAAAAAAATTTGGGGTCGAGCAAGTCGGGCTCGAGCCTGTTGTCCTGGGTCCCAGCTGCAAGGGCTTGAACTTGGACAGGCCTGCCCGTCTCGGGCCATTACCATCCCTAATTACAAGAACATTTTTGTTAGTGATTTATCTTTACATTTTTTAACTTTATGAAAATTTTAAAAAATGTTATTAAAAACTCTTAACCATTGAAAACCGAATAATCAAAAAATCATTAAAGGTTCTTCACCAATATATTGTTGTTTAGAATTACATTATTTTGATCATAAAATTTTAAATTATTGAATAAAATGTTATTGTTTTATTAAATTAAAACAATATTACTTTAGCTAGAATTGTAACTTGAATTAATCTTTTAAAATTTAAATATAAATAAGATTTCAATATATTCAAAATAAAAATTAAAAAATATTATTTAAAAATTAACATTTAAAAAATTAATAAATATATTTAATCAAAATAAAAATTAAAAAAATATTATTTAAAAAATTTCAAGTTTAGATTAAGTTCGGATCTTAACCAACTCGAATAGAATTTGTTAACTTTCGTGCGAACCGAGCTGGATGGTTTTGCCAACCTTAAAAGAATGAGTTCAGCAGCCAGAGAGTAGTGGATTAAAGAGGTGATATGTAGTAGCCGAAGGTAACATTAACATGTTCAAATGATACGATCTTTACAACATAAGACATCGCATGTAATATCATGTCCCAGAAAAAGCATTCTCAGAGCCACTCTTTAGGGTTAAAGATGAGTGTATTCAATTAAGAGCTGAAGCCTAAGGTATCGATAATGGTGGTGTGAAGAGGATCGCTCAAGTGAGTCGCCCAGTTGTTGAGAGGTCCTTTTCCGGTGACAGCAGCTTGAACGGCGAAGCCAAGGAAAGCAACCATGGCAAGACGAGCATGCTTGATCTCTGCAAGTTGAAGAGTTGCCTTCTTCTCTGGATCAGAAGCTAACCCTAGTGGATCAAAGTACTTGCCTCCTGGGTACAGCCTCTTTTCTGGGTCTAGCTCTGAGTTTCTTTGAAACTCAATGTATCCGATCACCAAAACCTCGATCCATATCAATGTGGTGATCGAAAATGGCAGAGGTTGTCCGAGGTACGAGGAACCCTCAACGAGCTCTACCTGAAACAACCATAACACAGATGATGAGTTACAACTAAGTTATAAGAAGAATCTTATTCGATATCGAGCTCTAGCTTACTTTTCCGGCGTCTTGCCAGGTGACTCCGGTGAGCCACTCGACGGTAAGAGCACCGAGAGTAGCCAACATAGCCCATCTTCCATGAATGAGCTCGCACTCCCTGAACCTTTGCAACCCAAAAACTTCACTGTAAGGTTGGAACGGAGTTGACTTCACGTCAAAAGACTCAGTTCGAGTCCCGATAATGTCTCCAGCCGAGTTCTTGGCCAAGTTCTGGTCCAAAGAGTCGATTTCGAACTGTAAGTACTCGGCTGGCTTCCCCAACCCAAATGGGTCGAACCCATAATCACCGACCAAGCTACCGTCGAGCCACTCCGGTGCTTGAGCTCCAGGGTACCACAGTGGGCGGTCGGAGGTTGGTTTGCGGGATTTCCTCGGGGCTGCTTTTTTGCGACCGAAACCGAACCGAGCTTGAACCCTACCGGAGTTGGAGTACACGTCAGGGAGGCGCGTGCCCATGAAGGAGGAGGTTGCCGCAGCGGCGGAGGCGGAGGCGGTCGTTGCCATGGTAATTTCAGTGATTGAGGTCGGAGTGCAGCGAAGAGTTGGAGGTCAAATAGTAGAATATAGAAAGTGGTGAATATGACCGGTAAAGAGCTTCACTTGGTGTAGCTTTAATGGAAGCCCGATGGTTTATCCAAGGAGGCCAATGCTGTCCTTTGGATCAACTGGCGTATCTATCTGACGGATGGAAAAGCATCTGCCTTATCTCTGCCTTATCTGAATGTGGGGCCACGTCAGTGGAGAGATTTTTATGTGGTTGGAAGGAGACGTTCCTTCACTAGATTTGTTCATGTAGTAAAGGATAAGCTCCATCAGTGGGGTGAAAGTTCCAGGTTTAGCAACTAATGGCCCAGTCGGGTCGGGCCGGGCCGGGCCGGGCTCAAATTAAATGATGACAATTTGATCCGAAGATGATCTTGCAAGTTCTAATAATATCTATGAAAGATGACAAAAATAATTAATTTTTCATTAAATTAACCTTAATGATAAGGATGACAATTGAATCCCAACCTGATCTAGTATGAAGTTAATAGGTCAGTTCAAGTTGATCGAATCTCAAATCTAACTTTTCTAAACAATCGAGCTTCGAGCTAAGTTTAGGCTTAGGCTTGGATTGTCCGGCCCGAGACTGTATTTTTTAAAAAAAATTTTGACTGATTCGAGCTTAAGCGAGACTGTCTTGGGACTGGTAGGGCTTGGGCCCTGTTGCAGCTACTTAACAGCGCAAATTATCTTTTCTTTCTCAAGGCCCAATGTTTTGTATGAACTAAAGCCCATAATTGAATGATCAAAGCCCAATGTTCAATGCCAAAAACTAAAGCCACGTGTCAGATTGTGCGATGGGACACAAATATCTTTCTTGTCATTGACTGTATGAGATAACTTATAGGCAATCATTAAGAGCACCCCAAATATTGCTTTTTAATCCCAATTTTCAATTTAATTACCATAAACAAAAGTTAAATAAATAGTGAAAATAAAAAGAAACAGAGAAGTATGATTGGTTTTATTTATCTTTGTGATTTCCCATTTTCAGTAAAAAAATTGTTTAATTTTAATTTTTAATAATTAAATAAAACATCTAAATAATATAAATTAATAACATTATTCACTTAAAATTTTAAACATATTTTAAAATTTAATAATTACTTAATAAATATATTTTAAACTTAAATTTTTTTAAAACACGTTTCCCAATTTCAAAATATTTTTTATTAAGTGAGCAACTATTTTGAAATTAAATATTTAATTCTAAATATGATAGCTTTATAATAATACAAACAAATATTTTTAATAAAATATGACAAATTTATTATTGTTTGATAAATAAAATTCCATATACAAAAATTTAAAAATTCATTTAGCTCAAAATTTATATATTATTTTATTAATAATAATTAAAATATATTAAATATAATTAAAAATAATATAATTAAATGAACCTTAAATAGATTAGTGTTTTTTCTATATAATTTGGAGGACAAGGGTAAATACTCAAATAGTATAATAAGTGAGAAGGAAAAAAAGATGTCTTTATAATAATAATAATAATAATAATTATTAATTACAACAACGGGATCAGATCTTCTGTTTTGATAATGTTGTTTCTATTATGTTCTATTAAATCTTATCCACATATTTACGTGGGCGTAAATAAAATTTAATAAATCATAATTGGAACAAAAATAACTTAGAGAGAGAATTTGATATGTGCGACATTATTACTAAAATATTTGAAATCTAAAAAGTTCTAATAATATATTTTATTAGCCTTAGTAACTTGTCGATAAGGCTTCATATGACCTAAATTTACCGGCTGAGACGGTCACTTTTACCGGGTTTGTCTCCCTCTAGGTTCGGTCATACCCATTTCCCCTTTTGTTCTTCAATATTCTCTCTGTTTCCCTCTATCCCTTTGTGCTGATTCCCCTGTTTCGCTCTACTCTGTTTCTTATACAAGGGATCGCAGTTTTCGGAGGTACCCCTTTATTTTCTAAGATTTGATTATCTATAATTCTTTCTCTTTACTGATTTTGTTTCGTTTTGTAGCTGAAAGTTTCGGGTTTGATGAATTCTTCTTGATTTTTTTTCCATTTACTGGTTCTCTGTTTTGTTTTGTTCTTCGATGGCTTCTTCTTTGTTGGTTTTGTTTCCTCTTTTATGCTATGTAGCGTGGTGGGTTATTTGAGAGATCGCTGTTTGCTTGATTTCCCACGAAAGTCCAGTTCTTTTTCTTTTTCAATCAGTGTCGAGTCCAAATTCTTCATAGAACGTGTAGTGAGTTGGTGTTTACAGTCTTTTCACTTGACCCGTGTGCCGAAATCTGTCTCTCTGACTCCGTTGTTGTCCTGGTTCGATGCTTTCAGTCTTATGAATATATAGTTAAGCTCTTACTGAACTTTCATGGTTTTGTGTTCACTTACTGAAAATCTTACCTATAGAATCTATGGACAGTGTGAAGTAACTTCTGGTAAGCTAAGTGTTGTACACTTATATCGAACTGTTGCTCTTTTTGTCCTTTTCAAAATTACTTTTTGCGTTTGGCCTGATAAGGGATTTTGTGACTTCGTACTTAGTAATCTGCTTTGCGTTGACTTTTATGATTGGAGTCCTGGCTACAAGTTCTAAGCTCATGTTCTGTTGATTTTGGGTTAAGACTTTACACGTGGAAGTGATGCAGAAAATTTCTCATTTTATCCAAATTTCTTGACTAGGGATCCTCAATCAACAATGAAGACAGCCAAGGGCAAGGGGACATTGAAGGTTTCAGGGGAAGTTTTGAAGCCTGTTGATGACAGGTTAGTTCATTGTTCTTTGGTTTACATGAGTGCTAAGTCTGGTTATGACCTGAGTTGATCCTTTCAAAAGGGTATTCTTGAACAAAGAAATTGGTTTTGTTGCTATTGCCATAAAAAAGGAATAGAATACAAAATGAATAGATACCTCGGAACTGAATAAACTCAACTACGGATTCTCTATCCCTTTGAGTAAACTCTATCATGTCTAATCTTATAAACTTGAATTGAGGGTGCAGCCACCTTCAGATTACAGTACCTTTATTCTTTTCAGAAAGATCGGAAAAAGGAAGGCTGCGGCTGCGGCTGTGATCAATAAGAGTGCCAAGAGAAAGACTAACCAGGATAAAAAGGCCAAGAAAGATCCGAACAAACCAAAGCGGCCTCCTAGTGCCTTCTTTGTCTTCCTGTATGTACCTCTCTATTTGATATTGGTCATGGTAGTCAGTTGTCTGTTGTTACTGGTATTGTAGAATATCTATATGTTCATGCCAAATAAAATTTTCAGGGAGGAATTTAGGCAGACATTCAAGAAGGAAAACCCAAATGTGTCATCTGTTGCAGCAGTAAGCAGTATTCTAGACTTGTCCTAGTGGCAGTCTCGATTTAGAATGTTGTGTCAGATACGAGATTGGTTTAGTTTAGCTTAATCTCTGTGTTTGATAACTGAAGGTTGGGAAAGCTGGAGGACAGAAGTGGAAGTCAATGTCACCTGATGTAAGTTTTAATCTTTATAAAGTCGTTAAATGGAAGGCTTTTGGAACTTACGATCTAAACTTGCAAAGAAAGAACGATTTTATGTGTACTGGCAATCTGTTTAGCAGCTGATCTAGATCTAATCCTTGAAGCTTCTTTTTAGCCAACTGTTGATGTTGGAAATGAGTGTTTACCTCCAACATATGTCTCTAAAGAGGTCATAGGAACGAGTTGGTGGGTATTGGCTTATATTTGTACAGCTCTGTGGTCCTTTTCCGATAACTCGAATTCTGCGACTTGGTTCTGCAGGAGAAGGCTCCATATGAAGCTAAAGCTGCAAAGAGGAAGGCTGAGTACGGGAAGCTCATGAATGCCTACAACAAGAAACAGGTACTCATTTTTACTTATTGAACTCAATAGAATCAACTGGACTAGAGTACAAGTGATTAACCAATTAGTCTTCCTTTTTTGAGTGTTTTCAAAGAAGTAGCTGAGATTATAAGTATACTATAGCTCCATTCTGTTGCAATTTCCACTCGTAGGTTTCATGACATAAATCAAGAGCCAGTAATAACAAACAAGCTCTTGTGTCTGGTCAGAAACTGGCTGTTTGAACCTAGTACATAACAGTTATCCTTGAAATTTGGCTTGTCATAGTAGTTCTTGACTGGTTTTGTTAAAAGTTTTTTATGTTCTGATCCCACTTCTCGGGAAGGCTTTAACTGTTGTGTATACTAATGATCTTATTGTTCTATTGTCTCTATAGTTATCTACCATTTGCTTTAGAGATAATCAGTATTAAAGTATTCATCCTTTTGAGATTTTTTGAATCCAATGTCTAACCTTTTAAACTTTAGCAATTCAATTCAAAATGTTAGTTTATGCTGATGTAAATAATAGATGGATATTCACGTGGCATTTATTAAGCATATCACTTCATCAAAAATCATTCTTTGACCTGATTTATATAAATTTTAAAAAATTAGTCACTAAATTGAAAACTTTAAAAAGTTTCAATACTAAATTAGAAAAATTTTAAAAGATTAGACATTTTTTAATATGTTATACCTTTGCTTTAATATCTTCATGTCCAATTCTATACTCTAATGTTTTGGTTCATCTTCTGCTAGGAAGTGGAGCAGGAGGAAGAGAAGGAAGTGGTGGAAGATGAACAAGAAGAGGAGGAAGAGGAAGAAGAGGAGGAGGAAGAAGAAGAAGATGATGATGAAGAAGATGATGATTGAAGTTGGATGGTTTTCCTGATTTTGGATTGTATAGAAGGTGGTGATCTCTGAAGCAGGAAAGGGAAAAACATAATATATTGATGAGCAGCAGAAAACTTCTTGTCTCTTCCTGATGATGACTTTGGTTAGTCTCATTTATACAGGAACATGAACTATCAACTTCTCTGTGGACTCTATTTTCAACCTTTAGTTGTGTGCTTTTGCATATTAGCAAGCTCCTTTGTCTCATATTTCAACCCTTTTACAATTTCTGCATGTGAGATCTCTTAGATTTTGACTAATTCTATAAATTATAAATTATGGACACAAAATCTTTTTTTCCTTTATAATTTTATTGTGTCTAATTTTATAAATTGGAGTAAAATTATAAGGATACGTTGGTATTTAAACTTAAAGTTAAGCTTTGTAAAATTATAAAAAAATTCATAATTTTAATTAAGAATTATATATATTAAATCATATTCATTAACACAAAAAATATTTATTTCTATTTAAGCTTATAAACTTGCCTCACTCTTAAACCCGCATCACTCTTTTGTTGTCACATCTGCGTATGAGTCTACTGGAAACAGTCTTTCTACTATGTAGAAGTAAAGTTGCGTATCATCATACCTCTCCTTGGTCTGGGTGTGATGATAATGAAATTATGAAAAGATCCATAATTTTAAATAAGAACATGTTTATTAAAATTAAAATTTTATAATAAACACAATTTCTTTTCTAACATTTTAAGAATTATTTTTCACTTACTAACAAATGAATTTAAATTTAATTTCTTCTTTATATTCATTAAGCAATTTTCTTATATATCTATGAATTTTCTCATAAATCGAATCTAACTTTCTTGAAAATGGTTCAAGCTTAACCACTCCTTAAACCTCTCTAAACGTATTTTATTTGTAGTATTATGATGTACTTTAATAAATGATAAGTATTTTTATAATAATAAGTATTTTTTTTGAACATTTTAGATCATAAATGGTAACAAAGATGACAAAAGTTGTGGTTTAGGTCCAGATTAGACCTTTGATCCAAAGCTATCAGTAAAACCCACGTGTATTGACAATTCCTAAAATGAACTCCTGAACCAGAAGGAACTAGAATTTATGTACACAATCAAGCAAATTCTATATACCAAAATCTGGAACCTTGTCAATCTATCCTTGAAGGGACCTGGGATCCTGAGTAACAAGCATTGGACTAGGAACCAAGAGAGGTAACTTATCAATGTACATGAACAATCTCTTCAAGTTTTCCCTAGTGATTGAAGGCAGGTCAGCAATCTCATTGTTGCAGGTGTATAACCACAGGTCACCGGAGTTGACTCTTTTCAGACTGTCTCGACAGAAAGGGCAAGATTGAGACCTTGCAAGCCTGATTACATTTCAAAACGTTTCAATGTTTTCCAATTGACAACTAAAATTCAAGCAGAAATGGAGAACTCTTCAACTTGTTTAACTTTGAACAAGCTTGAAACTTTTCCTTATTAGCTGTTATTACATGTGCTGCAAGATTAGCTTACCAACTGCGATAGCATTTCATGCACATAGAATGAGTGCATTTTGGCAATACGACCTTGGTGTTAATCTCCAAGCAAATCCCACACTCTTCTTCTCTTTCCATATCAATTTCAGAGAGTTTTCCTTTGTCCATGTCAAGTTTCTTTCTGAACTTGGAACAAATTTCCCTCTGTTTCCTGTCTTCCACATCAGTAATTCCTCTT
Organism: Erythroxylum anguifugum; assembly: GCA_027478595.1. Lineage (NCBI taxonomy): Eukaryota > Viridiplantae > Streptophyta > Magnoliopsida > Malpighiales > Erythroxylaceae > Erythroxylum > Erythroxylum anguifugum. The sequence continues at coordinate 62,199,155 of JANIPN010000004.1, forward strand.
TGGAGTTGCATTAATGAGGGAAATATTACACCTGCCAAGAGGGTTTCAAAAGAGTTGAGAACTAGATCACTTACCAAACAAATTAGCAACATACCCGAACTTACTCACCATAGAACTCTCTCAAGCTAGCTCTTCTCTCAAGAATGGACATGGTGGTCTTTCCATTTTCATAGGCCTGTGGTGCGTTTTGAGAATTCATAAGTTTTTATATTAGGATCAGGTTAAATATTTGCTACTTAAGCAGATTACCTTGTATATAAGAATCCTGAGGAATCCCAAGGCACCAGCAAGGTGACAATCAGTCCACTGAACAAGAAAGAGGAAAAAATGAGCTGCAGGACTGTAGGACAATCTCATCTGGAGGCAGGCACCATCGTATTCAGTAGGATAGTCGGAAGCCCTGTGTCAGAACATGTAAAAAACACGTTATTATCACAACCAAAGTGACTATTATACAATAAGAAATTGCAGAGAAAGATATCATGAACAGAATCTAATAACATCAGTTCTCATCTTCATG
>JANIPN010000004.1:62199774-62217284 GCA_027478595.1 Erythroxylum anguifugum
TCTAATAACATCAGTTCTCATCTTCATGTCAAACAATATTCAGCTAGACCACATGGGATCTATGTCATAGCTGACATATCAGTGAAAAGGCAAACATGGTTTTGGTTCATTTGTTGTCTTACTTATTGGTGGGTTCTGCAGTTTTCTCAAATTACTAACTGTAATTGAGTTCCTCGCGAAAATAAAATCTACCACAGTCTAATGCTGATACTCATTAAAAGTTTATGTAAGATAAAAGAGCTTGCATGGATCGCTTATGAGCAAGACCACAGTAACAGAAGAGTAAACTCAGGAATGATCACAGCTACCAAGTCCTTCCTTCATCTGCAGGGAATGACAGAACCTCTGAACAGAAAAACAATAAAAAGAGAAAGGAAACAAGTCCAAGGTTGCTTAGTAGATAGTATGGTTTCTATAGCCCCCATCTTCGCACTCTTACAAAATCATCCCTCTCTCCCAGTACCTGGGAAAAGACCAAAACAATCTGGATACAACAAAATCTTGAGTTAAACTTGCATAAATCATCTTCACCGACACCCGGATAAAGCAGACCTTGGCTCGATATCATCAAAAGATACCTTGACCGAATTTTACACCTCGACCAATCATCAAACAATCCACAAAGTGATTTGAGTCGAATGCCTTAAACTAAACAGACAAACCCAAAAAAGAAGACTACATCTTTGAGTCCTAACCAAAACAAATACCCACATCACCCCACTTAGATCTCAGTAACTAGAAATTAATTCGAACACAAACAAGAGTAAAACTCATAGAAAAGGTAGAGAAAATAAGAACTCAGACAACCAAGAGAAGACACAACAGAGAAAAAGAAACAAACATGACGAAGCTAGAGGCTAGAGCCAAAAGACAGTAAATTACAGGGTATTGGCAAACTGAATATCAGCTTCAAGAGCCTTAAGAGAGTCCTTGAACGATTTCCGCATTCCTTTTATGTTCTCTTCCACGAGTTCTACCACTTTCAGACCTCACCCATTAATCAAACTCCAAAAAAGATCAAATCTTTCCCAACAAACAAACTCAAAACATTACAAAAAGATGACCCTTTGGGAAATCGAACCAACTAGAAACTGGTAGAGTGGTAGACATGAAGGGCGTGAGCTATTTCGCTTGAAACACAAGTAACACTGTCCGAGTCGAACACTGTTTAGTTATGGACATCCCTGTGTCCTCTGTTATCATATTTAATATCGATTCGAAGATAACATATGAATTTACCAGGATGCCCTTCATATTTTGCCTCGAAATTTATAAATTCACCTATTCCCGATATTTCTATTGCTCTCATGTCAGTGATTTTTCTTACCTCACAGTGAAGCCCTATTGGATGGTGATCTGCAGAAATGATGTGGTAGTATTGAGAGTGGAGACTATATGCCTCTTGAGTCTTGAGTGAGGATAAAGAGTACAGAATTTGTCGCCATGGACACTTGTGAGAGAAGAGTGAAGCATCGCTCACACGTGGAGGGCATGCACGGTTTGGTCCAACCGTTAAGGGCGGGCCCCACTGGTTGTTGGTTATGTAATTATGTTTGAAGATCAAAAGCGTGACGTGTTGTTATTGGTGAAGAAACGGACCCACTTAGACTCGGCTGTACCTAAGTAGAACTATTATTTTTGTAAATCAGAGATATAATAAATAAAAAAGAAGGTTATTTACAGAAATAGCCCAAGCTGCTAATCTCATTCCAAAAATCACAAGACTATAACCTGACAAGGGATAGCAGTGAATTTTCAACCCAATTAATATCTGTACTGCCCTATCCAAAAAAATAGACATGGAGGTTAAAAAATAAATTTTAAATAAATTTTAAATGGATGCTAAAAAATAGACGTAGATATGGATTTGGATATGAATATAGTAATAACCAAAATCAATGGATACCTATATCTTACCATTTTTTATTAACTCTATTTTTCTGTTTTTTCTTGAATATTTATAGTTAAATATAATAAAATATTAATATTTCCTGAGAAGAAACAGTTTCAAAATCTTCGCTTTACTCCTTGAAACAGTTTCAAAATCCTTACTTTACTCCTTAGTCCTCACCTTTTTCATCCACGCAAAGACAATTTGAAGCTTTGGATATTTCAGTCTTTGTTCTAGTTTTTAATTGTGAAAAATATATATTGTCTTTGCACTAGACATTATGATTTTTATTATTCCAATTTTATGATCTTTTAAAGACATACAAATCCAAATCTTGACTTATTATTATTAAAGTAATTTTAATTTAGAGAGTTTATTCTTTATATTTTCTATTTAGAAGTTATATTTTTATGTGTTATACAATCCGATTGATATCTAAAAACTCGAACAATCCAATAGATTTAGATATGGGTAGTAAATTGTAAAAACCGATAGATATGAATATGGATATGGGTTGAGTCATAAAAAATAGATATGTACATGAGTAGAGTAATACCCGCCGAACCCTACTCATTGCCATCTCTAAACCTAACCTAAGCGAACTTGAGACTGCTTCCAAAAAAGGTAAAAGTGAGAATTTTATCTATATAAGAAGCAGATCACAAGAATCACCTATTTATCTCTTCCATCTAAGATTGCTTGGAGATGCCCAGAAGGGTACACCCTTCACCAGATCCACGCACAAATTCAGACTAAACTAGTAGAGCAGTTCATCATTCAAAACTCGATAAATCATGAAGAAACTTGGTACGCTGAAGCTTCTTCACTGCACTCACCTATTCTGCTAGACGGATATGATTTTTTTTGGGTCTCGTGAAATACTTAAAATTTTTTTGAGAAAAGGTAATTGAATGAGAGGTACTCTAAATTTTGTAAAAACTTAATTAGAATGAGGGCTAATTTATTAAATTATTTATTTAAAAATATAATTTACAAAATATTATATACAATAATTAAAAATTGAATCGATTCAATCTATACAACCGACCAAACTTGAGCTGACTAATTTTTCGATTAAGTTTAAGCATTTTTCCATATCACTTCAGAAGAAACAATATAAACGTTACGCCCTTCTCTTTGATGAGTGGAAGTAGGTTCTGATTTTTAAAATATTGTTTGTATCCACCTAATAATTTATTTAATGTACACCCTAAAAGATAATTATGAGTACAATTATGCTTATTGTGTGATGAGGAACGTTTTTTTAGTATTTTTACCAAAAGATAGAGCCTATTGATACATTAAAATAAGGGTTTATATAAGGAAGGATATGTATTGAAATTGTTTAGTCTCAATTGAGATGCCCAGCTAAAGTATTATAGTGGATAAGATACCGTCTCCATATAATAAATAATTGATCATTTCCTAATTATTTTAAGCTAGATCGACTAGAATTCTGTCCTAATTATCAATTCCACTAAGCAAAAGATAGGTGCAAAGAAGATTGCTTTTGTAACATAATATGCTAAAAACAATCAACAATTGAAATAGGTAAATTCAGAAGACAAGACAGGTTCTCACCACCTAAAAAACATATGTTACCCTATAGGATGGTAATTTTGGCTCAACACAACATAAATTCAAGAAAATTCTTTTAAATTAATTCAAATAAAATAATATTATCTTATTTAATATTTACATCAAAATTGATTAATATACTCATTGAGCCGGACTCGAATGAAGAAAAAAAATTCATAGTCCTAGTCTAATCCGACCTATTAAAAAGACAATAACAATAATAATAACTTAGTAAAAATTTCGCAATTACACGAGATCTAAAAAAATTTAATAGTACGCAACCTTACTCATAATTAGTAAGGAGGCTATTTCTAATCTAAAAAGGATAAGGATGTAAATATTTGGATATATGCATGTACAGCTAATTTCTTTCTCAGTAACAATTGAGAAGGAATACTTGTCCAGTTGGTGATTGGGCACAACACTAGAAAACTATATGAAAGTGACCAAAAGACTTGTACTAAAAGGAATGGGGAGGAAAACTTGGCTTCTTCCGATTAAGTGCAACTATAGCAGAAGATAAAAGGTAATTTCATTAAAGAGATTTTGATAATCACAGCAGAAAATGATCCATATGTTCAGAAACTCGTATGCTAGGTGACAAAAAAGATTCTATCAGCTTAAATGGATCAGATATAGAAGCAACAACTTGGTAGGGCAAATCTTTTTCGGTTATATTGTTTTGTATAGTTACGCATTCTGCCATTTCAAGGGTATGCTAAACATGTGTTTCTTGTCTTCTTTGTTGCTTTTAAAAACAACCAAATGCAAACGCTTTTAAATAATTTTACGTTTGGAGTACATCAAGTGTGTCGTAGACCAAATTAAGAGGTAATATTTTCTTTCCCATAGAATCTGTATTCTGCTATCTTTTTGAGTATACGTTAGACAAACTGCTATGTATTTAATAACAGGTAAACAATGTACCTAAGATAAACCACTTATCGAACAAGTAGCTCAAATCCAAAATTAAGTTTAAATTCAGATACTTATGAGTTTTGATGTCTTTTTATTCTCAACTATCATTTTTTTAAGGTAAAAGTGAATTACATACCCTTCAACTTTACTCGAAAGTTCAACCTTTTAAACTAAAATGCTATTGAAAATTTAATTTAAACTGCTTGAATAACCCCTAACGGCAACAGTTTCTCTTAATTGGTTTGTGTATTTTATGATCATTTTCACAGGCGAATCTTGAAGGGTATGGCCGAGTTAAAAACGAAAGATTGAAGACAAAAGAATACTCAAGAGATATACTAGACCTTAAATTATTGATGCAAGCGATTATGACATGCCAACCTCCAGCCAATAGTTGTAAAGCAAGAAGCAACAAATTAGTTGCTTGCAGTACCGACACAACTCTTAAAACCATGGATTAACGAAAACGGCAGAGTCTTTTTTAAGATATAGGGAACAGTAGTAGCACTGTGGCAGATAGATATTGTTAAAAAAGGTCATGTAAAACGATAACAGAGATGGACACTTGCTCCTTGTGTATCTCTAAACCTGACTCAAATTACGTACATAAGCATATTTCAGGCACAACTTAAGGGAGGCTCTTCTGAGCCTTTTCTTTTTAAACAAGTCTATTCCATCAATTAAAATTATCTACCACATAAGACACGTCTAGTTTTTTAACAAGAAACACTTTCACAAGGAATTAGGCTTTGTCTCGTACCTTTGTGCGAATGAAGCCCATCTGGGTCGGGCCAATTCATGTATAGCTTTCAAGCCATTTCAATTCAATCCCGAGGTGTCTGCGTTTATTGTCAGAGGCCGGACACGCCACTGGATTTTGCTTGTGGGACTGGGACATGCCACCCCTTCACTTCGTTAAGCAGCAATCTAATGTACAACTTTTTATCGCAAAACAGAACGTAGAGTACACACGTGCAGAAACCAGATAAGAGAGCTTGGGAAAAGAGTAAGTCACAGACTCTAACCCTTTTGTTGTCTATTTCGTATCTTGACTGTTGTATACAATTTCAGCTTTTGCCGGATCGCGTAATTCTACAAGACTTGCACACAATTGAAAAGAATTCAGACATGAGAAAGTCAACTACAGGTCCATTAGTCTCGGACAATTCCAGCAAGAAACTTGTAAAACTTGGCGTGCAAAGTTCAATTTTCACTTGGGCCATACATGTAGCTGGACCTGCTCAAGGAGCATTCCAGTGAATAGAACAATACCAGTTGCATACTTATGTTGGTTGATGGGTCATAGTTTCAGGCAGAGTGTAGTTTGGACATGAGACTGCGAATCAAAGATCAAATGAATCAAGCAGGGTAGAGTTCATTGATGGAAATTTCCCATGGAACCTTAAGATTAATTTGTTTTGTGTTCCAACCAGCTAAGTCCAACTGCAGAATGAAATCTTCAAACCTAGCTTCCATCGCTAGTAGGCTTTGAGTAAGCTGATCAAAGACATCAGCAAAATTTTCCCAATTCGCGTGTAACCAATGAGCCTGCCAGACACTCCGCAAGACAGACATACTTGTAGCACCCACCTGCATTTCAAATTAAATTTTTTTTTGAGAGAATGTGAAATCATCCCACAAGTATTTGCAAACAAAACCAAGTCAATCCCTAGTTATTTTTGCTTGCAATACCTTGAAAGAAACAAAGGCCTCAAATTCTTTTTTCTGTTGATTAACAACAAGAAGATATTTCTCCTTTGCATACAGTTGAAGCAGTGTCTTTACCTACTCCGAAAAACAAAAGATATTATCATGGAACAACTCCCACATCAAGATTTGTGCTTCCAAAGGTAACATTTGAATGCTTTGCCAAAATTCCAAAAGGAAAACTATTATTTTTACTGGGTTGATTATTGGTTAAAGCTTTCAGATTTTTCTTCTCCAATAAGTAATTAAAAGGGTAGATGGAGGCACACCTTCGCAGCTCTGATCTCACGGCCAAGCATCTCCTCAAATGGTACACCAAATATAATCCGTGGCTTCGTGAACGTTTCCCATGATAAAATATTTTCTTCATTGTTGCAATCTACACATCCTGAACAATCATACCAACTTAATTTTGATAATCTCATAAGACAAAATGTTATACACTAACAAGGAAATTGAAAAGGTACAATGTTACCTAGAACAACAGAGTTTAAGATGTGTGATTTCACCAGTAAACGAGCACGCTTGAGATTTATCTATACAAAATAAAATCAGAATGGAAACGTTAGTAATTGCATCCCAGATATTAGCTTGTCTTCTCTCAACATCCTAAATCCCCATTCCTATGAAGTGAATTAAGTACTCATTTGTTAATTTATTTATGTAGGAAGGAAGGTCACTGCTCAATCATGAATGAATTCCGCATGCAATATACGCTATTCGTCAACAAGAAATTATCTTAGTTCAGCACAAGAGAAAATAGAACTCTATTGTAGAACAATCTTACTGTGTCAAACTGTAGAACTGAAAGAGACAGATAACGTAACCAAAGGTGCAGAAGCCGCATGCTCATCCATGTAAATGTTAACACTGGGAAGGATTTTACAAGCACAGGTGTATCCTACAAGTAAGAGAGTGCAAGTTAATGCATGTGCTACTTCTAAAGTAAAATCAAACTATCAATAACTTTTAAAAATTCACTTTGGTGAACTACAGAAATGTACCAGGATCAGTATGCCTAGAGTAAGGCCAAGCAATTGAGCAGCTACTTCCCAAACTTCTTCCTGAAAGAATTAGTTTCTAATTCATTCGAGAATATTGTTTACAGCATACAAGTCTATCGATCGTCCTTCTAAGGATGAGATTGAGTTCATGCTTAAACCTTGTGAGAAATTGAATTCATGGCTAAACCTTACTCAATTTCTATCAATCCGCCGGTATAATAGTTGAAAGACATGAAAGGTTCTCCCAATAATCCAATATGATATCAGATTTTTAAGAAAGGGGCCACAACTAAACAATCTTTGCACCTTAAACCACTAAAAATATATGACCAAATTTAATACAATTGCATGCACAACTAAAGCATCATAAGAATCAAAAGTAACGTAAATACTTCACTGCGTCAACCTTGTATGAATTCTCATGTGAAAGTACATGGTGTTCGTCGGGTTCTTCTAAAGCATCATACAGAGGTGATTTGGGTTGATGAACTATTTTATGATTATGAGAAGTAGAATTCTACCTTTGCAGCTACCTCTCCAAGATTTCCTGAGATGGCAAAATGATTTTGAATTACACGGAATGAGGGGTCTTTCAGGCCTCTTGCTACAGCCTGTTAATTGATAGCCATAAGTAAACAACCGGAAGTCTTAACACCCGATAGATCAGCTACTATTTACTAGTGTATCCCCGTCTACCAAAATGATAAAGGAAATGAGCAAGCAATGAGGCAAATACTGTCTAACCTTGGTAAGATTTCCAAGAGAAGCCAATGGCAGGAAGTAGGCAGGGTACACTTGGGTGGTTAGATCAAAGATGCTGCAAAATAGAATAAGAGATTCCTCCTGGCTTCGTCTTTGTAAGCAAATTTAATATTTCAAGAATCAAACAAAAAGTTTGTGGACAGACCTCCCTGCACTGCCAATGAAGTCTGCATACATACGCCACTGTTTTGGATCATCATCAAAAAGATTTCCAAATCTTCCACCTAAAGAAAAGAGAAATAGTAACATATACACTTGATGATAAACATTGTTTTATTATATTTCAGTTGAGAGTCTTTTCAGGGTTTCAGACCAATGATTAACCTCCCTAGCGCTCCAATGCCATCCTTTGACACCCATCTGGAGAAATCATTATGGTTATAATTTAATACAATCAAATATATATGTAACATACATTATATACTAGAAGGCTTGTGTACTGGTATATTACCTGATGGCGGCAGCAGAAGCGGCAGCAGAAGTTCCTGTAAAAGAGCCAACGCCAACAGCCTGCAATGGTTATGCATGGTAATTGAAACTAGTTCGTGAAAAGACCCAATTGTGTGGGAAATTTGATAAGTTCCCAATGCCCAGAAAAGTGTAAACTGTCAAGAAAGGCTTGATTCCTAGAAAACATACCCAAGCCAACGTAACGGCCTGAGTTAGATTGACATGCCTTTAGGAGAGTTGACGTGACTAATGTGTGGCATATCCATCCAGTAACATTTGTGGGGAACTGCAACAACATGTACTGCAAATAGTCACCCGAAACTGATCCTACATTCAAAGAATCATAAGACAGTTAAATGTTGTGAATTCAACACGAAGCGTCTTTAGAACACCTTATACAACAACTACACAACAATGCCAAAAAAAGATATTTCAACATCGCGTTATAACGAAGTATATGTCTTCACAATATCTTTAGTGATGTAAATTATCGATATCATAGACCCCACAGTGCAACATAAAATCACTTGCAACTATGGAAAGTCAGTAAAATGTGTAAGATGAAAAGAAATCTCGAACATAATGATATTATGATGAAGCAAAAACATGATAAAACTACATTTTCACCTGGAAAACCTGCAGGTAAGATAAAATCCTTCACAATATTTGGAAGCCAAGACAGCTCTGAGTCAGAATGGTTCAATTCCTCGAACCGATTATTTACCGAATCCTCGAAGAAACTCTTGAATCCTGACTCATCATCTACAACGTACCTGTTGTCAAACAACCAACGTAACCTCTAAGCACACACTTCATCGCAGACAGCTTCTACTTAAATCAAGAAACTCAAGCCTAGCTCGTTATCTATTGCAAGTTAAACACAAGAATCCAACAAACACAAGCAAAAGACCTTTTCACGGTTCCGTTCCCATATCTTTCCACCAAAATGACTTGCTGCTCACACCGAGTCCTCCTGCAAGAAGTAGAACAAATCAAGCCCGTAGTTAACAGCGTCTTTACAGTTGCTAAAAGAAACTGTAAACAAAAAACTTGTAAAGATCCAAACAGCTTTTAAAAACGCGAAAACTTCCGCTCTTCCATATTTTTCCTCAACAAACAAACCGAAAGTACAAGTAAGAAACTGGAACCTCTCAATGTTCGCCTCCTGTTCTTCTCCTTCACGAACGGACCGTACGGGTGACCGGAGAATCTGAAATCCGAGAGCTCGATTTGTCCAGCAGTTTCTCGAAGACTCGAAAGCTCGCGCCGGGAACGATAGCTGCAGAGCACTGGACATTTGAACAGAGGCTTTCTTGCTAATGTTGGAGAGGTTTGAACTTCGAAGACCAACTGTATTGGACGTATAAATGTTTAACCGTATAATGTAGTGTGTAGAGTATCTCTTTTATCTTCGACAGGCCTTGAAGGCCCTGAACCACTCACATGAGTCTAAACAGAAAACGGTATGAGCTGACCCAACCGAACAGTCAAATGGGACTAGGGGAGGGCCTGGACCCGATCAGGCCCAATACAGTCTAGTTTGAACTTGAGCCTAACTGAATCGGACAGCCCAAAACCCGACTCGACCCGACCCAACCTATTTCACTTTTAAAATTAAAAAAAAAAGATGTTAAGTCTCGGATCAGATTAGACCTGAGCAGCCTAAACTCAAAGTTGGCCTACCCCTTTGACTCTGAACTAGGCAATTGACATTAAGCCTCTTAAACTTGAGCCCAAGTCCGTTAGAGGTATTAAACGAGGATGACAGTTGAGTCTCTTAAACCCGAATCCGGACCCTAAGTCCGTTGAGTAGTTTTTTGCTATGACTAGTGTTAGATCTTTCTTTTGGTTTTACCCCAAAGAGACCACATATACCGTTTGTTTATATCACTTAATGACTAGGCTTAACCAATAGCACACGAAGAGTTGATAATTGAATGTAGATTTTGCTCTTAGAACACAAGTATTACTGACACAACAATATCATAACGGAACAACACTAGCACAAGAACATAATTTCCTACAAAAGATACACAATTCCTCATTCTGTTACAACAAATGGCACATCCTAACAAAAATAGGCTGTGAAAAAATGGGCCAAAAATCATACGATGGGTCGTCCCAGACTGGGAATCATCATTCAAACATCGGTCTTCTTGCTTTGTCTTCTGCAGTTCTCATCTACGATTCTTTGCAGTTCCTTCTCGCTCGCTGATATCAAACGTTTAACGATGTCAAACGTGGTAAGCCGTATGCTGCAGTAGAAAATGGAGGATTAAGAATTTATCAAAGGAGAACCGAAATTGTCATGTCCATCAGATAAAGAAATTGTGGATTAAGTAGCTGGAACACAGGCATTTCTGCAGTTGAACCTAGGGATGGCAGATTGAACTGGGACTGGTCCGAGTTTGGGAGGACTGACCCAGTTCAGGCAAAACAACATTATTCTGACATAAATTACTAAAATGGTGTCCTTTTGGTCCCAGCCTGAAACCAGCAGGCTGGGGCATCCCTATTTGGGCCTAAACACTGTATGTTCCAGAGAAGAATGAGAATCATAGCAAACATGCTAATACACATAGTTCCTATAATCATCATTTTCAGACATCAAGTATCTAAATAAACAAAACTACGAAATTCTGAAAGCTGCAAAAAATGAAGCACACTATTGGAGGATAATCTTATTGATTGACCAATCAATCATTTTTAGGAACATATGGATGTACATGAACGAAGATGATGAAAAAAGACCAAAAGCAAACCTGCTATTTGGTAGGTTCTTCAATGCATTGGGAAGAAAACCTCTATACAAGCCTATTACTCCATCACGCTCGATGATTCCTGAATCATTTAAAATCCACGAACAAGGCATTTCAGGCAAATTTATCTTGGATCCACCCTATAACATCTAAAGATTGGATAATTAAGAACCAGTATAACGCAATCTAACTTCCGAAGCCTGACTTGGAATTTTTCTTGAAACTTCATCATATCCATTACAAGAAAAATAGAGAAACTCTCCCAGAACCAGTACTAGTTGTGCCTCAAAGCTTTCCATTTTAGAATTAGATGACGAGGAATCAGGCAGCTAAGGACCTTATAGAGTAGAAAATGAGAAAAGGAAAATGTAGTCTTTCAAACTTGGATACCCAATTATGTGGCCAAATACATTACCGAAGATACAAAGTCACGCAAACACAATAATTGATTATAGATGCTGGGCTGAATATTAACTTAGTTCTTTCTCTCAGTCTCTCTCTTTGTCACTCTCTGCTGGTTTTTAGCCTCTATCTAAGGTCCCAACTCTCAAATTCTGTTTCCCCACGAACAATTTGTTACAAAAGACCAAGACTGATTCATTCATTTTCCCAATCAAAAAAGTTGATAAGCATAAAGCACAACTAGAGCCATGGAGACATCCTGTAAAGGAAGTTTCAACAAATGCAAATTAGTTACCTGGAAAGGCATCCAAAACTGACTTGTATGGTGAACCCTTCATTTGCATCTGTCTTCTCACCGTGTCCAAAGGATAGCAAGTAAGTGTTGCAACAGCAGCAGATACGACAGCAGTTAGTAGAGATGACTGAGCTTTGTCCTTGTATTTCTCTGGCAATGAATTTTTCACCCTGTTATACGAAGAGGGCAAGTGTTTCTCACAATGCTCTTTATCTTCAGAATTAAAAGTATTTAGGAAATATGTACAGCATAAAAGAGAAACATTCAGGGAACTAGAGAACTTACAAGTCAAAAATGCAAAAGTTTACAGCAATATATGGAGCAATGCCAAGAAGAGAAGGCCCAAGACCATAATAAAAAGATGCAATTCCTTCCTCTCGGAGCATATTTAAAGCGATCTGCAGAAATCATTGAAGTGAATTTTACAGAATCCTGATCCTCTAACCATGATAAAAGCTTATGTAGCACATCATACCTCAGACATTGTCCGGTATCCTGGTTCAACTGCCAAACGTAATCGTAGGACATCCAAAGGATATGTTACCTAGAGAGATAAGACATTTAATATGGGATCCAAATTGAGTTAACTATTATGTAACAAATAGTATGCTCAATATACACATAGTTAAACATATAAAGATGAATAGCAAAAGAAGTAATATACTAAAGCATGGAAAGATTTGCAGATCAGCATTCCTCAATATAGTACCCAAAATTTAACAATTACTTTAGCATATATTCTGAATTAAATTAACTGTCTATGTAACAAATAGTATGCTGAGATATACACACAGTTAAACGTATAAAGATGAATAGCAAAGGAAGAAATCTACTAAAGCATGAAAACATTTGCAGATTAATATTCCTCAAGATAGTACCCGAAACTTAACAACTACGTTAGGATATATTCCAAATTCAAGCTAACTGTGGCACTCACAAAAGTGGATGTCATGCCTGCACAAGCACCTGCTGCGAGTCTTCCAATTACAGAGAGCTCACCATCCTTTCCTCTGAACAGTTTCTATTTATTCAGCAGTGAGATATCAGTCAAGAATCTGTAAAGTATAGTCTTCTTCCACACCCTCCAAAGGATTGATTAATCACCGTTACCTTGTATGTCTCATAAGCAAAGAGCTGGACAGCACTGTAAGGTATGATCCTTATGACCTGAAATGTTTATCATAAATGCAAACTCAAGAGACTAAAATCTGAACACAATTAATTTCCAAATTCACATTCAAATGAATGCATAGTCTGAAGAATGAAAAGGACCTGAGGAAGGTTCCCTTTCCAGTACCCTTTAATCCCTTCTTCTTTCCCAATCATTGTAATGGCCTGCAATTTGTTTAGAAGGAACACATCTCCATTAATATAATATACACAACTTGGTAATATAATATACACAACTTGGAACTAAGGAACAAGAAATGAATTTGAGTGGAAAGAAACCTTCATGCAAACCAACTTCCACTCAGTTTCAACCATAACACACCTCTATGAAACCAATTCCTTTCTTAGCACTTTCTTGCCCAACACGCACTCCATGTGTCTGCAACACAAGTCGAGTCACTTTACAGATTAGAACTCAAAATCCAAGAAAATTGTGCATAAAGAAACAGAACTGTTATTTTTCTCCATAGAGTCCGAAACGGCGTCGGTCGAACTAAATGTCAAAACAAACAACACAAGAAACGTGACGAATGATGATGTTTACACGTAACGGAACAACAACCACCTGCATAAGGAGTTTCACGCGGTCGAGAGGAGCTGTGACGGTCTTCGCTGCGGCTCCAGCGATGGCGCCGGCGACGAATATCGCAACATCTCTCGGGACGTAAGCGAGAACCGCCAACGGATGCTTTAAGAGTTGCGTCGTGCTCGGGGCGAATTCGTTTCTCTCTCCTTTGACCGCCATCGAAAACGCCGCGAAATTTCCAAAACCGCCGTAGCTACCAACTCCGCAGCAGAGCCTCGCGCTGTTTAGAAGAGGCTCGTGGTTCGGGCTCTGAGCGAACTTGCACGTCGACGTTCTGAGGTCCGGTACGGTTCGAAATGACACGACGTATGTGTCGTTTTCTCTCATGGTGGGAAATTGAAAATTTGGAGGTTGTCTGAAAGAGAGGAGATAAGGCAAATACAGAAATAGAACTGAGCCGATCTCGTAAGTTTTGTTTTGCGGGCACAAGTGCCTGCCTAGTCGTTCTCTGATTCTCTGTTCTCATGTCCACGGGAAGTGATTAGGTGTACGATGATCAAACGGCGGAGAGAAGATGTTTGTTTAAAACACCTTACGTTGAGCACAATTTTAGTCAAAACAAGTGTTGGCCTACTAGGCTTCGCAATGAGCCCGGAAATTTATGTTCGGGTCCGATCCGGTCCATTAGCATCCCTAAAATTTGGTGTAACAAGTTTTTAGCAATCAATTCAATAGAGTAACCAACATTTTTTTTTTTGAAGTTAGTAACCAACATTTTTAAACCTTAATAATCAACAATTTAAATCCTCATGTTACATTTGGTTCGGGTTTTATTAATGGAATGTAATATTATTCAATCGTGTGAGATAAAAATTTATAGGAAGGTTTCATATTACATCATATTCCATCTTAAACAGTAAAAATTAAAAACCGTCAATTTAGAAGGTTTAAAATAAAATGAAAAATGAAAAATAATTTTACACTACATTATATTATAAACCCTTATATTATATTAGGTATTGAATTGAAATTTTTCAAAAGGTTAGGCAAGTAGTTTTATCTATTCTAAATTTATTTAAAAATTCAATTTCTCTTAAATTTATCTAGGATAAAGCTATTAATTTCTATAATGATTATTATTTAATCAATGTACTACGAAGGAAAGTCATCAATGTATGCAGCTTTTTTTTATAATTTTTACAAATAGGCTATTTCTATAATTTAAACCCGTGACTTTATGATTGGTTCGTAATTATTAATTTCATCAAATATTTATGAATTGGAAATATATTACAAGCAAAAAAAGTCAAAGCATACTCTTCATTTATTCTCGATTTATTTCACTACAAAAGCCAAAAGATCCTCGTGCCCATTATGCCACCTTTCAGTAACATGCATAAGAACAGGGATGATGAACTGACAAGAAGAAACAAAGAAAAAAACAACATCTGAAGAAGATTCAAACAACACACGAAAAGCTGCAACTCATCTTCAATGGAGTTTCGAACTGGACAACACATACTGGGATGAATCAGAATGAAAGAATAACAAATCTGTTCATGTCTCAGGCAGGTGATTCCATGGGTGATCATGAAGTAGTCACACCCAGAAGCTCAAAACCCCATTTTAAGCTGAGATGGTTCCAGTCTCTGATTTGATTCTCATGTTGACGATATTGTTTTGGTCTGGAACAGGTAGAGATCGATCAAGATTGCATTAGCAATTATACAGTTATAAAATTGATGGTAGGAGATTTATGTTCTTACTTGGCAGAGATGTTTTGGTTACGAAGAAGCAAGCTCCAATGACGATGTAGCATAGCAAGAGTGCCAACCCTTTCATGTAATGAGAAGTACCACCCTGTTGTTCCAGGCAGAAAATAAGGTTTCACTCAATAATAATAATTTAATTAACGTTATAATCTAAATTATTTGATGACAACATTGTTCCTAAATCTTGCCTGTAAAGTGAATGCTACGGCAATTACAGACAGTGCAAGAGTTCCTGTCTCTACCAGATTGAAAACCAAATCCATGTCAATTCCAATCATCCAAGCCACAATTACACAGACTGGCACCTGTAAGAAGTGTCACAATGTAACCGATAATACAAGAAATTTAAGGTTTAAAAAGTTCAGTTATTATTATCAAACCGATTAAAGATTGAATTAAATCATAAATTTTAAAATATAATTGAAGAATACTATCCTTACCCGTAAAAGAATTTGAAGTTTAAATAAAAAAGAAACTAGCCGATTATTTAATAAACTTACAGTTTTTAATAGCAAAGATTAATAAAGTAAATTGAACAAAAATTAAAAATTAATTAAAAAGTTGACCATTTCAAAGTTTTTATTATTAAATCGGCCAAATTAGATCAAAGCTTTAATCATTGATGAAATCGCTAAATAATATATTGAAAAATACACAATTTAAACTATTAAAAATTAAATTTTAATTAAAAAGACTATTAAATAAAAATTTAAAATTTTGTTTTAATTTATGAAAATAGTTATTTTTCAAATTTTAGTTAATTTGTGTATCTTAAATTCTTACCACAAACATTGCAATTTGTGTTGCAGATCCCAAGGCAACCCCTAATGAGATGTCCTGCAATTAAAAATAATAAATTTAAATGTTAAGAACATAGATCAATACATCATAATTTAGTTAAGTATATAAATATTTAAGAATTATATTTTTTTATTCACAACTTACTAGCTTGTTTTTGAAGGCAAAGATGACAGCTCCAGCATGTTCTGCAGCATTTCCAACAATTGGTAGCAAAATGATGCTGATGAAACTCACAGAAAGTCCCCAAGAATCTGAAGCTTCCTGTTCAACAAAAAAAAAAACCAGAAAAATAGAAAAAATGAAAACTTTGAATCCATAAAAATTAAAAAAATATATAAAAATCCAATAATTGTTCTTCAATCAACCTCAATAGTGGCCACAACATATTCTGATAAAACAGCAATGATCACGGTCATTCCAATCAGCCAAACGATCCCACTCCAGAATCCAATAACAGGTTTTTCTTCACCAACATCATCGTTATCTTCATCTTCCTGATCAGTTCCACAAGTATGGGAAAGTCAATAACTTTTAACAACTGACATTAAACAAGTATGTATATCAGAATGCTTCTCAGACATCATTTAATGTTATTACCTCAAACATATCTCTGTGTGTCACCAACTGGAAGAAGATAAATACACCATAAGCAATAAGCATAACAACACTGCTAGCTCTGGACAACTGCAGTGTCGGGACAGCCGTGAGAGTGACGGAAGCGCCCGCGAATCGGAACAACAATGGCAGAACATTGCACAGCAATGCTAGTACCAGTAGGATTATGTTCACGTCCGCTTGTTTCTGTTCAATTTCATCAGACATTGCATGTTAAAATCGTAAGTGAAGCGGTACAGAAACTAAATGATTATGTTTTAGAAGAAGCTTACGCTATCGAATTTTTGCTCCTTTACAGCGACGTTGGCAATGCCACCGCAAAGAAGAGAGGTTCCAAGGACTAAAAGCAGGTTTGAAAGGATTGAACCCAGAAGAGAATACTTCACCACCTCTATTTTTGCTTGACATAAAGCAAATATAGCTATGATGAGCTCGGTAGCATTGCCACAAGTTGCATTTAGAAGACCTCCCACTGTAGAAAGCCAAAAAAGGAAAAAAAAAAGGATTAGAAAAAGAAAAATATGTGAGAAGTTAAATGTTAAGATTTAAGATAAATATGAAAATTAAGTTCAACATATAAATAGTTAAGAGCAATGTTATGAATACGGATTTGGTACTGAATTGGATTTTGATACGGTACTATACCGGTACCGAATACCGAATACCCTTTAGGATAATTTTTTAAATTTATAAAATAGTTCTTGAATTTTTTTAAAAAATTACAAAATAATCTATTGCCTTATTGTACAGTTGTACTGTATATTTTTAACCTTGTCTCCAAACATCATAATAATAAATAATAATCACAATTTTAATTTAATTTATAAATTTAATTTAATAATTATTAATAAATATAATTA
>JANIPN010000004.1:62231614-62257864 GCA_027478595.1 Erythroxylum anguifugum
TCAAATCAGCTAATATAATCAGCTATCAGCTATCAGCTGATAGAATCAGCTAACAGTTAATGCAATCAGCTGATTGCCAAACAAGGCCAAAGTAAAAAAAAAAAAAGAAGCTCTAATAAATCAGCAAGATACAAATATGTAAACTTTAAATGTATATTTTCATTATTAAAATTTAATGTCCATACATACGTGACTAAGTCACAAGGCCACATACTTAATAAAATATTAAATGATCATAACAACTATGACAACATCTTACCAGCAACTGAACAGTAATATCAAATTACAGAACATTAAGAGAATTGCACTATCAAGTACACAGATAATCATGAAAAACAATTTTCAGCACACTTCTATATGTAAAATCATTAATAATAGTATTAAGAGCAATATTGTCCAACATATCCTTCTGAATACATAAAAGAGTTTAATTATTCAACCTTTCTTGTAACATTGAAGACCTAAAGTAGGTTTTTAATAATTTTAACTTTAAAAAACTTCTCTAAATTAATGCGACAGTCATAGGTATTTTTTCTTTTCAGTTACTACAAGGTAAGGTGCTAAGAAAATTTTTGGTATGTATAAATATCATGAAACATATTTATTTACCTTTCAATTTCGGCTCTTTTTAATGAATATATTTATTACCTTTTAATTTTTCAACTTTTTTAATAAATAGATTTATTAATTTTTAACTCTTTTAATAAATGAGTGTATATGAATCTAGACTCGAGACAAATGTCCTTCGTACTGTTACCCGGCACACTGAATTGGTTTAATCTTTAATTATTAAAAAACAAAAATATTATGTTTTGATTCGATAGATCAAACTAACTTTTCTAAGTAAAATCAAACATAAATTTGAACTCGGGCTCCAAAAATCTTTTTAACTTGAATTCAAGTTGGATTTAACCTATTGCTATTCTTATTATCGGGAATACGTTCCTAAACAAATGATTATGATGTAACTAATTACTGGTTTCACAAGGAAATAAGAGCAAGTCAGGTCTGGGAGTGGGATAGGCTGATCTACAGAGTTTTTTTTTAAGCACTACTTATGACTTTTAAAGCATTTGGAGGACAAATGAGATGAACATGGCAATACAATCATAACTTGATACATCACTTCGATGGTCCATTATCCACAAGTGGACAGACATACTTGTATTGTAATGCACTACAATTTATGTCATTTTTGATACCCATAGTTGAGTGACACTTTCCGCTCTTTTTTGGTACTATAAAAATTAGTGACGGAGTCAGAAATTTAAGATTGGAGGGTCCAAATGTTTAATTTTTTCAAATCTTGGGAGCCCAGTGTACCACTACTGAACTCCAAATAACTCCATCTTTATGTGTATATATATCTATTAAAAATAAAAAATATTTATTTTTTTAAATTTTGGGTGACCCAATACACTACTGGGCTCCATGTAGCTCCGCTTATGATGAAAACGTTATCCTCAAGTATAAATGGTTATTACTTAGGTATTTTTTACATGATATGTAATTTGTGAATTAATGTAAATAATTAATAATTTAAAATAATTATAATAAATTATTAATTTAATCGAGTTTAATTAATTCGATTCTAATTTAAGAATTATATTGAATCATCGTATAAATAATAATTTTCGTATTTTCATTGTTATATTTTAATCAAAGTCTTATAAATTTTTTAATTAAAAATTAAATTTTTTATAAATTTAATTCCATATATTTCACTAGGTTAGTTTTTCTACAACAATAATATAAACTTTTTAATTCAAAATTAATTTTTTTATAAATTTAATTCCATATACTTCACTAGGTTAGTTTTTCTACAACAATAATCTACAACAAACAGGTTAGTTTTTCTTTTCCTTTTTTGGTGAAAAAAAATGGAAACTTTCTTTGTTGTAGTTGATTATAAAATGTTAAATGGCAAAATGAGAGCTGGTTGTAGTTTTTATTGTTTTAATATTAATATTAGTATTCAGCACGCAAGTTTCTCTATGTTGCTCTCCTTTTTTCCTGACGCTCTCACTCTCTCTTCCTTCTCCTCAGCCTCCTCGTTTCGGGTATGGTTTTTGATTAATTAGTCTTTTCTACTTTGGTATTTACTAGGTTTTGTTGGGTTTTCTTAAATTTCCCTTCTTTATGGCTTTTTGCTTTTGAGCTTCTTTGCTTGATTTAGTATTTAATGCGTTCTGGGTTTTATTATATTGATCTCTTTGTGTTTGATATTGTTAGGTTTATGTCAAGATTGAATTTTTATGTTTAATAATCTTATAGTTTCATACGTTTTTTATTTCTACATTTTTTTCTTTTTCGTATTTTGTATGGTTCAAAGTCGAGTTCTTTGATAAGATAAATAATTGATATATTTTGTTATATTTTAGTTTTAAAATATTTTTTAAAAGTCAAGTTATATTTTATATTTTATTTATTTATGTATTTTTTTGAAACTATTTATTTATGTATTTATTATAATTTACATAATGATTTATTATGACAGTTTTACTTATACTCTTTAACCTGCATCACTCTTTTATTATCACATCTGTATATCGGTCTATCGAAAATAACTTTTCTACTATATAAGGGTAACATTGCGAAGTATCAAATTTTCCTAAACTCCACTTTGTCGCGGGACTTCGGATTAAATTTGACCACTAAGATGTCGGCGATATTTCACCAATGAGCATAGATTAGAAAAACATCTTACACTCCACGCACACATTCGGGTCAGCGCGTGCCGAAACAAAAGTTCCTCTTATAGTCTTATGTAACCTGACGAGCATGTCGGACAATCTAATCCTAAACACGCTCATCGATAGCGCGTGATATAATCATATTCCTTTTGTTTCCCTGTATATGTAAAAGAAATAATATAATAAACACTTATCATTTTGATCAAGTATGTTTTCCTTGAGTCTTCAACTCTTCATGTGTGTGGTCTGAGATAACAACTCTACATAGAGCAATGGTTGGACCAAACAGACCACAGTTTGTGCTGTTCGGATCGTCCATTGTTCAGTTCAGTTTCGCCGATCAAGGTTGGGGAGCCATTCTCGCCGACTTGTACTCTCGCAGGGTGATTGTGTTTTACCTCATTCAGTTTTCTTTATAGCAATCATTAGGTTTTTGATTGTTTGTTGAGTTTGATATGAAAAGGGTCAGTTCCATTACGCGTGCCAAGTGACATGACTAGTGACTTCTTGCAGATGAGTGTGTCAGGGATCATTCTCTTTGGTCGATCTCTGATTAATGAACTGTGGTCTTAATCATTAACTTAATGATTTATAATATCATGTGATTAGCTGCCGTTAATGTTAATGAAGTTTTAAGCCTGAGTTTATGGTTTGAAATTGAAACAGGCAGATGTTTTGGTACGAGGGTACGGAGGGTGGAATTCCAGGAATGCTTTACAGGTTCTTGAACAAGTTTTCCCGAAGGTATCTTCCAATTTTTTTTGAACTGTCACTAAATTTGAGCATTTTATGGCTGAATTTGGACACTTATGGAAATTTGTCGGTTTGGTGTTTGATAAAAGGACGCAGCGATACAACCTTCACTGGTTATAGTGTACTTTGGAGGCAATGATTCAACTCTTCCTCATCCATGTGACTTCACTCCTCACGTACCTCTTCCTGAGTACGTAGAAAACATGAGGAAGATCGCTACACATCTTAAGGTAATCTTTCTAATAAGCTTGTGGCCTAATTATGATCACATGGTTTAGCTTCCCTGAATTTGTTTATGAATCCTTAAGTAGAACTACGCATTCTGATACCAATATATGTATGGGATATGTATATTTTGGTTCTGATTTTAATCACAAGAGAGGTCTTGTGAATGGTGTTGAAGTTCAGCGTTTTTGTGTTTTGACAGAGTCTTTCTGAGAAGACCAGAATTATCTTTCTAAGTGCACCTCCTGTGAATGAGGATATGATTCGAAGATTCATTAGGTGGTTTTGTTCTTGGCACTACCATTCATTTTCTTTGGATTCTGCGGATAGTACCATTAGATAATTGCATCAAGTGGCTGATCTAGTTATCTAAATATTTAAATTTTAGAAAATTACAGATTTAAAGTAACGGACTATATTTTCAAACTTATATGAACTGAGTAAGTACTAATGTTTATAGTAGTACTTTCTGTCTCTGGTAACAGCTTAGATTTGCCAAGAACAAATGAGAATTGCAGAATTTATTCAGAGGCTTGTTTGAAGCTGTGTGAGGAGATGGGGATAAAGGCTATTGATCTTTGGACTGCAATTCAGAAAAGAGATGATTGGCGTACTGCTTGTTTCACGTAAGCTCTACTGCCAATTTCTGCATCATGAAACTCGAAATTCAACAGTAGCTTGCCCTTCATTAATGATTGTCTAGATCAAGACGACTCTTTTTTTTTTTCCAAAGTGAATTAAATTTAAAGCACCTTAGGGATGGTCGAGTTGGTGGAGTAGAGAAGTATAGGGCTAAAAGGTCCTATGTTCGATTCCCTTTACCTACACTCTCTCAATTGAGCCTGTCGTACAGGACTTGCTCAGTGTGGAATACCCGGTTGACGTGATTTGCAGGCTATTGCGTCAATCCGGAGGTTTACCCAGTGCGCATTCAAAGGGTAGCGGCACATGGGACCAAAAGGTCCCGTGTTCGATTCTCCCTACCTGCACTTTCTCGATCGAGCCGATTGTACAGGGCTTGTCTAGTGCGGAGTACCCGATTGACGTGATTTGCAGGCTATTGTGTCAATTCGAAAGTTTACCTAGTGCGCATCCAAAGGGTAGCGACGCATGGGGTCAAAGGGTCCTGTGTTTTATTCCCCTACCTATGTTCTTTCGATAGAACTTGTCGTATAGGGCTTGACTAGTGCGGAGTATCCGGTTGACGTAATTTACAGACTATTGCGTCAATTTAAAAGTTTACTTAGTGAACATCCAAAGGTTACCGCTTGTGGATTTCTGTTTTTCAAAAAAAATTTAACCTTTGTCTAATTTTACAATACTAATTAGATTTTTTAAAAAATATCAATTAAATGATTAAACTTTAATTTTCTTGTAAAAATAATGTCAATGGTCAAAAAACCCAACCGGTTTAGCCTGAACAACCACAAAACTTTGAACTTTCTAACTTTTCGGTTCAATTTACTTTAATAATTTTTTTGTTAAAAATTAATTAATTTATTAATTATTCAATCAATTTGTATTAATTAATATTCTTATAAATCATTTGAATCAATTAATTTTTATTTAACAATTTTTTCTCAATTAAATTTTAAATTCTTAGGTGAGTGACTACAATATCTTTTAACAATATTTTAAATTCTTTAATTTTATTCAATTTTTGGCCGGTTTTATGACAGGCTAATATTAGTTGAACCTTTTAAACCTTAAATATCTTGTCTCACCAATTTAGCCTCCGATCTAGGTTTTAAAGCAATGAATAATACATACATGAACCACCATGTTGATTCATCCCTTTACACCTCTTTACAATTAGTAATTATAATTATAATTATAACAATTTAAACATAAAATTAAAAATTCTTAATTCAACCAAAAATTAGAAAGAACCTGCATGTCATCTAACGTGAGGGTTCTTCATTATTATTTTTAAAATTTTAATTACAGTTATTTTATTACTACGTGTGTATTGGTGTGTGAAGAGATCACTTAATGTGATGGTTTATATCCATGTTGTTAATGATAGAGTTAATGAGATACTGTTTTTACAATGAATTGGAAATTTGGGCATTAGATTGGTAGTTTTGATAGTTGTGGTTGAGTCTCTCTTTTTAGTAGAAATAATACCGCTTATTATTAAACCTTTTTAAATCCTACATTTTAGCAGAATTTTTACTGATTATTGTTGTTTTTGTTCTTAATATTTGCGGGTAATATTAAAAAATCAACTTTTGCATAGACCGATCCCTTTATATGTTAGAACATACCGGATAATAATAATTATTATTATAATATTTTTTTAAATAGAAAACCCTTAATTTCCCAAAAATAATAAATTGAAAGACCCTTTACACATCAGTGTTTTTCAGTTTTATGTTTAAAAATAAGTAATTATTTTGCAGAGATGGTATTCATTTTACTCCAGAGGGGAGTGAAATAGTGGTGAAGGAGATCTTGAGGACACTTAAGGAGGCAGAATGGGAGCCAAGTCTGTACTGGAAGTCACTCCCTGCTGAATTTGTAGGAGTATCACCTACTGATCCTGAAATCTTTGGCAACTTTCAAAGAACTCTCCAATGGGAGTAGAACTAGAACTTAATTGGGATATCCTTTGAGCAAGCTAAATATTCAAACTGATAATTTAATTTTGGAATATTTACTTTAATTTTGGAAACCCATGTACTGTTATTTCTGTTTTTCAATATACTTTGACCCTGTTTGACAAATATCGAATTACATTAGTTGATAACTAATTATATCTGCGATTAGCTGATAGTTAATTATATCAGTTAATTTGACCAGTAGATAATATTAGCTGTTTATTAAAGATATTTGGTAAAATTAGTTGTTTAGTATTAGTTGTTGATGTGTAAAATGATTTATAAGGGCGTGACTTTCAAAAAATTAATATTTCTTTAAATATTCCTATAAGAATATAGAATTTATATTTTTAATTTTGCACAAATTAAGTTTATAATTTTGATTAAAAAATAAAACTAATAATAATAATAATAATAATAATAATAATGATAAATAAATAATTGAGATCAAAATTATTCTTTTTAACTCTAAGAAGAGAGGTTCTTGAATATTTTCTTTATCGTTTTCTTATTCTATATTTTTTAACTAGCTGAATAATGAATGGTAAAAACTAAAAAGAAGGCGTTCATGTACGCCCTCCAAAGTTAACGAAGGAAAGGAACATAAATGTCCGAGGGCCCAGTCTATCATTTACAATAAGTTAAAATAAAACGTTACTCTTTCTGAATTTTTTAAAAATCAGCCGATTGGATTCAATCAGTTAACCTAATCAGTTGATTATCAAACACAAAAAACAGTTGGTTAACAAAGTTAATCATTTTAACTTATTCAACCAGTTATTTTTAGCTGATCAACCAATAATTAAAACAGCTTTTGAAGTAGATAAATATTTAATTTTAATTAATAATTTAAAATAATTATTAGTTTGAAGTAGTACAATTTGAGTTTAAGAATTGAGTTAAATTATTATATAAATAATATTTTATTTTTTTTAGAGAAATTTTTTTAAGAATTTTAAATTTTTTATAAAAAATTTAAACTGTGAGATAATTTATAGTTTAGATTACGATAAGGTATGTTCTTCAGAGAAGAGATAACAGGGCGCTGAACCAGTGGTACGAAAACTAGTGGCAGACAGCTCTTTTGAGGCCTAGACCGGATGTGATTACGTGGAAAGACTTTCACTTCTGTTAATATGTGATTACGTGGAAAGACTGTCACTTTTGTTGTTATTATTATATTTAATATTAAAACGGTAGTAAGACATCTAATAAAATCCAACTTTTTAAGACTCCACCTTTTTTTGTTTTTTTTTTTGTTTTTTTGAAACGATAAGACTCCACAGAACTTTAAGCTGAATATGCTAATGATGATGAAGACGTCAAATACAGTTGTTTTCGTTACAACCGATGATTAATATTTTCAAAATTAAACTAAAAGTTAAACTAATAAGACAAAAAATGTAAAATTTAAGAACTTCAACTGATATTAGATCGTCATACAAATTGGTTAAAGATTGATTATAATTAAATAATTTACAATATAATTAAAAGATATTGTCTTTATTTATCGAAAATTTTGAAATTTAATTAAAAATAATATTAAATGAAAATTTTTATTTATTTTGGTTTGTTAAAACTTATTGATTAACGAAAATTGATCGATTAATTAATAAATTGATTATTTTTTAATAACAAGAGTTATTGAAGTAAATGGAACAAAAAAAAAAGTTGAAATATTCAAAAATTTTCCAATTAAACTAACCGAATTAGTTGAGTTTTTAATAATTACTTTTGGTTATATTTAGTTGGATAATGTAAGATTTTTAATGAAATTGAATGAAGTACAATATAATGGAATTAAATGTAAATAGATTTAATATTAGCAAATTGTTGTTTGAGAGGGATAGAAAAGTTTATAATATAATATAGTGGAATGTTGTTTGAATAAATGGTTTATAATATAATGTAATGTAAAGTTATTTATCATTTTACTTTCCATCATAAACCTTCCAAATTAAAGGTATTTTTTTATTTTTACTGTTTAAGATGGAATATGATGTGATATGAAACTCTCCTCATTTTATTATATTCCATTATAAACCTTTCTCCCAAACGATGGAATAATGTTACATTTCATTCTATTCCATTAATAAACCCCAAACCAAACATAACCTTAGGTGCCTTTTGGTTCTACTTTTATTTTTCTATTGTAGTTTTCAACTTTTTGTTTAAGTTTTTCTTTCAAATAAAAATAAAAATATATTTGGTTGTTAATGTTAATGTAGTTATATTTTTGTCACTGATAATAATTACATATTTGATAAAATTAAAGATAAATTATTTTTAATTAAATAAATTTATTTAATCTCTGATATAATATTTATTAACAAATTATTAATAAAAATATGTTATTTTAATATATTAAATAATTTAAAAATCAAAATTTATTGAAAAATTAATATTTATTTGAAATATATTTTAATTATTAATAATTATTAAAATTTAATTACATACAATTTAATTATAAAAACTTAATTATTAATAATTTTTTGATAGTTAATTTTAATTTATTAATTATATAATGTTGAATTAAATTATTCAAAAATTTTATTAAAATAAAAATAAAAATATATATTTAAATAATAGTAAATCGTATTATAAAAAACGAAAAAACAAAAAAATTAAAACAAATATGTTTTTTTTTACTAAATTTGAAACAAAAACAAAAACAAAAAATAAAAATAAAAATAGAAACAAACATCCTAGTTTCACCTTTTTTACCCTGACTCAATTTTATAATTTGTAATTAAAATTTTCTTTTAAAAAATTCCGTTAGACTGTTTCAAAATTTTGGATACATAAAAAAAAAATTCAAGCATCATTTTTTTTTCTAATTTTAGCATCCTTTTTTTTTTCTAATTGTTTTAAAAAATATTCCTTGATACCTATTAAAATATTTGAATAGGAAATCTGGTCTTAGGATGGAAGTTCAGTGACTTAATTTTTCAAAATATATCGTTGATAATAAAGATGGTAACATATTTTAGAAAAATTTATTTAGTTAGCGGACATTAACTATGAGTAGTTTAATTTAATGTTATTTAATAATTTTAAATAATTATTAGTTTTATTCGAATTTAAAAATTGAGTTAAATATTATATAAATAATAATTTATTATTTTAGATAATTTTTAAGATTTTTTTAAATAAAAAATTTAAACTATGAGGCAATTTATAGTTTAGATTACGATAAGATATGTTCTTCAGAGAATAGACAACAACAGGGTACTGGACCAGTGGTACTAGTGGCAGGCAGCTTTTGTGAGACCTAGACTGGATGTGATCACGAGGAAAGACTTTCACTTCTGATGTTATTATTATTTTTAATATTAGAACAGTATTAAGACATCCTCGCCCAGCCGATTCTTGATCCATAATTTCATTTGTTTAAGAGCTTTATGAACTGTTTACGAGAAATTAAACGGAGTTTACCATCATACCTATTGTGAGAGGAACCGCTGTATGCAGTGCTGGGCCAACGGGGCACCCGCCCAAGGCCCATTATAAGTCTTTTTTTTAACACCAATAAGAAAAGTGATATCCTTATTACTCCTTTCCCTCTCTAAACTCCTTCGGTCCTTCCCATTAGCTAATAAGTAATGACTTAATACTACAATTCTTATTGTTATTTATGAGAGGGAGGGCCCCCTCCCAAAACAATAAGAGTGACGCAGCTAATGACTTTCACTTGGATCATTTGTATCACTATAACGTTAAAGTTAATTAATGACTTTAACGTTTTAACGTTTTATCGTTAAAGCCATTAAACCTAACGTTATAATCTTTATTTTTTAAAAATGAGGGTAAGTTTGTGGTCCTCATGTTTAAAAAAAGTCTTGAAATATTTAAGTATACTTTTACCTTCTAATTTCTTTATTTTTATCAATATATGTATTTAAAGTACTCCAACTCAAAAATTAGCGACAAAAAATTTTACGTTTCTGTCTTCTGTGTTCTGAGTATAATTTAAAGGTAAAGTTTTTAATTTTTAATACATTTTTACTCTTTATTTTTATTTTAATATTGAATATTAAATTTTGTTATTTATTTTTTCTGTATCACAGATATAATACCATTTATATATCTTTGCGATATATTGTGAAGCTGTTGGAGTTTAGTTGTACCTGCATACTTCTTCCAGTTCCATACAGGTGTTTTTGTTCTTTTTCTAATTTTTGAATTTCGACCAATCTGAAAATTTCAGATTTCTTGCCATCTTTACGGTATTGAAAACCATCTATGAACATTTTGGGGCCCTTTTTTTAAATTTCGCCCCGGGCCTATAAAATTATAGGAACGGCCCTGGCTGTATGGACTGACTAGTGAGCTATGCTAAGCATTTTGCACTCGGCACTACTTATTTTGATCTTCCATCCATTGAATGTCATGTACTCCTCTTAGAGGATATGTCAGGAATCTGTTTTTTGAGACTCATTGTATAATCGGTTTCCTTTTCCCTCTTATAAAAAAAAATTGTATTAAGACATCTTATAGAATTGTTTCCTAACTAGAAATGTTAATGACTAATGTTTAATTATTTTCTCTTAAATGAAGTTATATTGCATTATGATTAATTGAGGTATTGAAAACATAACTTTAATTAATTAATTATTTAACTAATGAAATGTACATTTGGTAAATACAAATTATTTGACTAATTATTGACTTAATTTTAGAGTGGTAAATTCCATCTAATTTGTTTTTTCTCGTAACCAATGATTAATAGTTTCAAATTCAGACAGAAAGTTAAACTAGTAAGACAAGAAATTTAAGGTTTAAAAAGTTCCACTGATATTAGATCATTATAAAAACTGGTCAAAGATTAAATATAATTAATTAGTTTACAATATAATTAAAATATATTGTCCTTTTTTATTGAAAATTTTGAAGTTTGATTTAAAAATATTTAATGAAAAATAGTTAATTTATTTTGGTTTGTAAAAACTTATTAATTCACAAAAATTGAGCGATTAATTAATAAATTAATTATTTTTTAATAACAAGAGTTATTAAAGTAAATGATACAAAAAATTGAAAGATTCAAAATTTTTACAATTAAACTGACCCAATTAGTTTCAGTTGTTGGTCATTACTTTAGGTTATGTTTGGTTGGACGTAAAATTTTCAATATAATTGAATGAAAAAATTTACAATGGAATAAAATGTAAATAGATGCAATATTAGCAAGTTGTTATTTAGAGAGATGGAAATGTTCACAATGTAATATGGTGAAATGTTATTTGGATAAAGGGTTTATAATATAATGTAGCGTAAAGTTTTTTATTATTTTACATTATATCCTAAAACTCTTAAATCGAAGGCTTTTTATTTTTACCGTTTAAGATGAAATATGATGTAATATGAAACTTTCTTCTTCTATCTCATTCCATTATAAACCCTTATCCCAAACAATGAAATAATATTAAGTTACATTCCATTCTATTAACCTGTTTTACCATGAATCAAATTTATAATTTTTAATAAAAAATTCTTGAAATATTCCGTTAGAATGTGTCAAAATTTTAGATACAAAAAATAAAAATTTTTAAGCATCAGTACTTTTTAAAAAATTCTTTCCTTGATACCTATTAAAATATTTCAAGTGGTAATCTGGTCTTAGGAAGGAAGTTTATTGACTTAATTTTTCAAATGATTAATAATCTTTTTCAACTTGACACAGTCAAATAATGAGGTAATTAATTCTTTATCATCATTTGTTACATATATCTAGTCAAAAAGATTGAATTAACTCATTGACAAAGTCATCCTGTTTTAAAAATTAAATCGGTTCGACGGATTTTACAATAAATATTTTGATTTAACTAACTTTTTAGTTCGATCTTTAACTATTTGATTTAATTTATTTTTATAATTTTTGTTATTAAAAACTAATTAATTTATCAAATTAATCGGCAATTTTTTAAACTAATTAGTTTGCATAAACCAATTAATTAAAATTTAATAGTCTCCTTAAATTTTATTTTTTACGGATAAGATTAGTCTTTTTTTAATTATTTTTCAAAACTTCTTTATTTTATTTAATCTTTAACTTGTTTTATGACTTTTTAACACCGGTTGATCATTTTAAATCTTAAACCTCTTATTTTATCGATTTAACTTTTGATTAGTCATCACTTTTATTTTTTTTTCCAAGTACACCTACCTAATTTTTTCAACTCTTTGATTGCAATTACATGACTGGCCTCTTTTCAATCAAAAATTCATTCATTCGTATTCAATACCATCATTATGGTCAAAAGAGAAAAGGTTAACTTAAGGTGAGGTAGTTGGGTTGTTATGCAGACAAAACTTTGATTGCAATAGTCTTCAAAAACCACAATAAAAATAAATAATACAGCAACAATTTATATGTCAACTTATAGGAAAATAATTTTCCATTAAAAAACTTAAAAATCAAACCCACAACCAATAGGAATTCTTAAAAACAAAGGATTTCAAAGTCAAGTCATAAGAACATGCACATGTAATGAGAAATAGACTCCTTGTGGAATTCATGCTTTTATATATACTCTAGTTGTAATAGTCAAGTCAAACAACAAAATTAAAAAAAAAACAAAAACCAAATCTTTTATAAAGTTTGGAATTTTCAAAGAAATGAATAGTAGCTAGCAATACTAAATCAAGGAAAATAAAATTAATATTATTTTAGCATATGAATTATTTCTTAAAAATGGAAAATAAATTTATTATGTAATTTTTATAAATTCTAAATTCGGGTCAAGTTTTTAAAAAATTATAAAATTTTTAGGTCATTTGTACGAAGAGTAAAAGACGTAAATCTTGAATGCAGTTTAGACTTTTTTTAACATTCCTTAATTTTTAAAATTATTAAAAAAAACTCCTAATTTTTGGTTTTTCAATAAAACCTCTTCTACTAAAATATAACAACAGAACATATACGTCGAATAAACATCAAAGTGGATTAATAAAATATTATTAATGTGACAACCCAACTTAACCTTTAAATTTGACCTAAATTAGTTAAAATTGACTTAATTTAAAAATAATTATAATAAATTCTTAATTAAAATTATATTTAATTAATTCAGTTTGAGGTTGAACGCTTATATAAACAATAATTAATTAGTCTATATTTAATATTCATATTATATGTGTGTTTGTCCTTATAGTTTAACTGAAGTCTAAAATAACAAATTTTCTAAAATACTGAAAATTAAAAAGAAATTCTTCAAAAATTTTAAAGGGTTACTAAGAATGTTAATGTGTCAGGTCGGGCTCGGGCCACTCTTGACCTAACCGACCCGACCACCGGCTGGCTTAGCTAATCCGACCTATCTTGTAATATATTTTTTTAAAATGTCAAAAACAACATATTTTTGAAACGATGTCGATCTGTAGGTCGATCGAGCCGACCACTTTTAACCTATACTCTACTTATAGTCCGATCAACCTGGGTTAAAATTAAATCGGACCAAATCGATACAAGCCGGACCAAAATTAATGTCGCTAAGGGTCAGTGGATTTTTATAATTTTGTTTTTTCAAACGTAAGGTGCATGACTTTTATTCTGTTGTACAAAGTATGAAAGAATTCAAATGTCGGCCAATAAAATAGTTAGACATGTGTCGGGAAGCTAATTATTGTTTATAATAATCCCACCATAGTACCTACCATACATGACATCAATCATTAGTCCACTGCAAAACAACTGTGGGCAGGTGCCTTCACGTGTAAAGCCATAGACAAACCATGAAAGAAGTGACAAGCAAAGAGAGAGATGGACTCAGTCAAATGATGAAACGTTTTCTAATCATATCTACCCAACATTATAAAATTAAATTACCTACAATGTGTAGTTGGTAGGAGTTGAAATGCCCTTGGAAATTTTACTTATATTTGAATTATTATCAATATTTTAAAATCGAACTGGTTCGATCAAATTGATAATAAAAATTTTAAACCGGCTTATTTTTTAGTTTAATTTTTAATTTATTTTATTTTAATATCTTTGTTATTAAAAATTAATTAGTTTATTAATTCTTCAATCAAATTTTTGTGAACTAATCAATTTTTATAAACCAATTTATTTTTATTTATCAGTCTCTTTTATCAATTAAATTTTAAATTTTTTGATCGATAAGGACAGTCTTCTTTAATCATTTTGTAAATTCTTTAATTTTACTCAATATTTAACCGATTTTATGATAATTTAATACTAGTTGAACCTTTTAAATCTTAAACTTCTTGTCTTACTGGTTCAACTCTCGATTCGATTTTGAAAACATTGATTATTATTTCATCAAATAATTTATTTAAAAGATGTAATTTAGGAACTATTACATAAATTTACTCTAAAGATTGATAATTGTAGATTCCATCTATATAAGTGATACATATTCTACAATTAAAATCCTTAGATATTATTAGAAAGAGTAAAAAAACATAAATCTCTCATGTGATTTAAGAAATTTTATAATCACTCAAAATTTTAAAATTATCAATTTTGTTTAATTTTTAATTTTCATAAAAAACTTATTTTTAATCTTTAATTAGAAATTAATGATGAAACATAAATGGTACGAATATTATACGTAAATTAATCAAATATTATTAATACGTTAATTCAACTCGATTGTTAAATGTGATTGAAACTAATTAGATTTGAAATTATTAAATTAATATTTATATTCAAGTTTAAGAGTTAGATTTGAATGTAGTGAGATTCTGATTAGATAACCTTTTTTTTAAATCCAATTATAGCATCAACCCTTTTTGTTTTAGGGAGAAAACCAATTACACAACTAGTCTAGGGAAACAGATTCCCGACATATCCTCTAAAAGGAGTACATGGCACCCAATGAGTGGACGATAAAAAAAGTGGGTTCTAGCTCAAAATTCTCAGCATAGTTCGTTAACCAGTCTGCACAGCAGTTACTCTTATGGTAAATGTGGCTATAGACCACCGTCCAGTTACGCATAAACAATTTATGAATACCTTGAACAATGGCATTATGGACTGTGGATCGACTGGTTGAGGAAGAGATGAGCTGAATGGCCACTACTGAATCTGCTTTCAGTTCAATCCGACAAAACATGAGATTCCATGCAAGCGTAAGCCCTTTATACACCCTAGAGTTCTGCATCAACCCTTATTTTGATATATGTTTTAGTTGTAACCAAGTAACCAAAAACAGTCACAATAACATGTATCTCTTTCAACTTCTTGATTTGATCGCACCAAATGAAGTTGAGTATGAATTGGTAACTTCCACATGAACGATGAATCTAGTCTGTATTTGAGTCTGCAACGCAAATACTATCGAACAGGAAGGTTTTGTCGTCTGTCCTCCTGCAGTAGTATTGATTTGGAAAGAAGAAAATAATGTTTTAACAAACCAACCAGTTCGATATGTAAAAAATGAAAAAATTTAATTTGATTAATTTTTTATTAATTTATTAATTTAAAATTTAATTTAATTTAATAATTTTATTATTAAAAATTAAACAATTTATTAATTAATTGATCAATTTTTATAAATTAATTAAAATTTATAAATTAAAATAAATAAATTAATTTTTATTTAATAGCATACTTTTTAATTAAATTTTAAAATTTTCAAATATGTTTATCTCTACCCTAATAAATTCAAACATTTATGTGATCAACAAGAATAGTTTCAAAGCTTAGGAGAGAATCCCCATAGGGAAAATATTCCTCTTTGTTAGACACATCAAATCTTATGTTCTATTTACGGTGTCATAATCTTGTTTCATTAAATCTCATCTATATATTTATGGGAGGTTCTTTTATTTCAATTACAGTATTTAAACCCTATTTAATTAAATTTCATCAATATATTTACGTGGGGTTCACGTAAATATGTGAATGAGATTTAATGAATTATGATAGGAGCACTATAACCGGAACAAGAGATCTGAACCTCGTGAAAGATGGAGGTACATTTCTTATCATAACTTCACATGGGATCTTCTACTAGTAGTACAACTAATAACAATAAGAAGATGATGAAGGGATAATAAATTAAGCAATATCTACTTTTAAAGTTTTTTAATTTAATAATGAATTTTAAAAAATTTTAATTTAGCGATGATTCAACAATGAAAACTTTGAAATAACTAAATTTTTAGTTCAATTTATTTTAATAACCCTTGTTATTAAAAATCAACTACTTTATTAATTAATCGGTCAATTTTTGTAAATTAATCAATTTTTACAAATAAAAAGAAACTAATTAATTTTTATTTAACAGTCTTTTTTTCAGTTAAATTTTAAATTAAGGTTCCTCTCCTTCAATCTTATTTTAAATTCTTCAATTTTATTCGATCGAATTTTTTAAACCTTAAATCTTTTATCTAACTTCCGATCTAATTTTTAAAACAATGGACTTTTTATTGATGTGGCGTGTCCAACAAATGTTACGTGGCACATCCATCTAGTAACCATATCAATAAAAATAACATTTTGACTTGTTCTGTATAAATTTTAAAAATCTAATATTTAAAATATTGAAAAATTCTCATAAACTTAAACACTTTTATATATGTTGTTAACATTAATAATAATAATATTAGTAGTAGTTGCTGCAGTAGTTGGAGTTATATTAAAATATTGTGATTACTGATTTGTACTTGACTATGCATTTCATGGCCAGGCTGGATTTTACTTTTAATTTACCATCAATTGTGGACAAAGTAGTCTTTTTTTCTTAAAAAAAAATGTGATTTGGAGTCTAGAAAGTGACTGTGTTCAGATGGTAATGCGCTAGTTACACCTACCAAGATCATAGAAGACCAAGGACTAGGTTGTCCAACTGAACACCCTGTGTCAGCCTCAGCTACTATAAATACTTTGGTGTACGCATACTGCAAGAAGAGAGATATATAGAGCGAGAGTTGGCAAGAGGCAACAATGGTTGGTTCTGCAAGACCACAATTCGTTCTCTTTGGATCCTCCATTGTTCAGTTCAGTTATAATCACGATGGTTGGGGTGCTATGCTCTCAGAAATCTACTCTCGAAAGGTCCAACTCTTCATGCTTCTTTACACCTTGTTTCTTCTGTTCTTGTCTTTTTTTCTTTTTTTCAACGTGATATCAAAGATCTGGGTGAATTTGAGAGTTTCTAGTGATAAGAGAGTGCATTTCTGATTCTGGGTTTTGATTGTTTATGACATTAGAGTTTGAGAGTTTCTAGTGATAAGAGAGTCCATTTCTGATTCTGGGTTTTGCTTGTTCATGGCATTAGAAATATGTCATATGTGATGGGTTTTAGAGAAAAATCAGATCAGGTTCAAGTGAATTCATATATAATTAGACATTATCTTTCAACTAAATTGGTTTTGGAGCATTGACATGTAACAAACAAACTTTCTTTTTATGGTTTGCTTGATTGATCTAAGCAGTACAATGATTTCCCAATTTCTGTTACTGTGTCTTTCAGATATTGCTGACTCCATAACTGTCTCTTATTACCATGAGTACAGGCGGATGTATTCGTGAGAGGATATGTAGGTTGGAATTCAGCTCGTGCACTTCAGGTTATAGATCAAATCTTTCCAAAGGTAGACACTCAATTTTCCCTTTAAATCAAGTTGATTTCCATTAAAATGTTCCTTTTTTGAGTCTTGAGTGATTTATCCATTTCCAGGATGCTCCAATTCAACCCTCACTTGTTATCGTCTACTTTGGTGGAAATGACTCAACCCATCCTCACCCAACTGGTTTTGGACCTCATGTACCACTCAATGAATACTCTGAAAACATGAGGAAGATTGCTAAACATCTCAAGGTTGCTTTAATGGTTTCTTTATGTTATTTTTCATCACTTCTGCCAGTTGTTGAGTTTGACAGGAATATACATTCCCTGAAAATTATGGTTTGGGACCTCCTAGACACTGCATTTCAGCGGAATATTTACCGAGTTAGTTGTTGTTGTTGTTGTTGTTTATGTGTTACTTAATACTACTATACGATTTCAGAGCCTCTCGGAGAATATTCGGATTATCTTTCTCAGTGCACCTCCCATCGATGAGGAACAGATGCGTAAATCTACGTAAGTGCTTGTTTTCAATGTTATTCTCCAGTTTCTGATGTAC
Organism: Erythroxylum anguifugum; assembly: GCA_027478595.1. NCBI lineage: Eukaryota > Viridiplantae > Streptophyta > Magnoliopsida > Malpighiales > Erythroxylaceae > Erythroxylum > Erythroxylum anguifugum. The sequence continues at coordinate 62,249,985 of JANIPN010000004.1, forward strand.
CTTTGAACGTTTCAATTGACAATTCAACTTAAACTTAATTCGAACTAATCAAATCTAACTCAAACCGATAACTCAAGTTTGAGGCCGGCAGGGGTTAAATAGTTTGAATCGAATTTAAGTGCTGAATTGAGTCATTCTATCAATAATATTTGATTGATTCACGTGTTATGTTCATATATCACATGTGTTTCGTATTTATTTTTTACGAATAATTTAAGAAAACGATATTTTCTAAAAAATAAATGAACAGTCTAAGTAGAATTTAAAAGCCAGATTTAAATATTTTAAGTCAAATTTAAGAGTCGGATTGAGCCATCATATCAATAATATTTGATTAGTTCACGTTTAATGATAATCGAAACCTTTTTTTTCTTACAAAATTAAAAACTACAACAAGAATTTTTTAAAAATGTTAAATCTTTTTACAATGTTACTTAAACGACAAGAAAGTCTGGTATCTTTAATCTTAATTGTTCATCTTGATTTCTTTCAATGCATTAGTGAATTTGATGAGGTCAGAACAAATGAGAGCTTGAGATTATACTCCCAAGCTTGTTTAGAGGTAGCTAAAGAGATGAACGTGAAGGCCATCGATCTCTGGACAGTAATGCAGCAGAAGGAGAACTGGAAAGATGTGTGTTTCACGTAAGTTCATCAACTCAAAAACTGAAAAAACACTAGAGACTTTTCCAATTTCGATCAGAACTTCGTCAAGTGAACTCAAATCACTTCCATTTGCAGAGATGGAGTCCATTTTTCAGCAGAAGGAAGCAAGATAGTAGTGAAGGAGATCATGAAGATCATCAAAGAGAGTGATTGGAAGCCAAGTCTGTATTGGAAGTCAATGCCTACTGAATTCTCAGAGGATTCACCATATGATCCAGTTAACCATGAAGGGAAGAGAGTGAACATCTCGGACAGAGTTTTTCGGAGAGACATAGAAGTTGACTGATACAAACAAGAACCTTAAACAAAACACGAATGCCAATGGCTGCTCCCAAGTCCCAGGAGCTGTTCGAGAATATGTTCTCTTTCTTATTGGTGAATTATTTTTGAAGTTTGGCCTGTTTTGCTCTTCATTACATTGTTTAGTAGGTATTAGTATCCAAAAATAAAAGGTTAGGAAGAATACTATTGAATAAATAAGTAAAGAATGTACTTGATTCAAAATATATGTCTAATGTCTATACAAGTTCGAACTCAAACCCGAACCAAAACTTGCTGATCCATGTTCAATTTAACTCGGATTTGAATCTATCAAACTTCTTTCAAACTTACAAACCAGCACGAAACTATTGTCATCCCTAACTCAAGTGTCCGCCAAAGGGTACGTACCAGATTTGTAGACTTGCAGGACTTACTAAATTATCTGTATCCTTGCAATACAGGCTCTAATAACACCAGTTTCATCCAGAAAAGGAAAATCTTCCAAAATCTTGGGGCATTGATTCATTCGCCATTCAAAATTTAAGCATCCAATTGATGGAAAGAGTTAAAGAATTCGTACCTGAAGTATAAAATCTGAGCAAAAACACTGAATAAACTTGTAAATGAGTTTTCAATCAGCAGAAAGATTTGTGTATTACAAAAGTCTAATCAGAAAATATTACATCAATTCATCTAATATTTTGGTTGACTGTTTGTTGATGCTAAAAAGTGACACATGAACCAATGCCTACATTTTATGATTCTAGTAGCAACTTTTTCATTATAGAACAACTAATTCCTTCCTAGGACCAAAAAACCAAGTGGATTACATGTCATAGTGAGTATGCAATAATACATAAAACATTTGCCTATCCTATCCTCCCAACTATAGAACTTCTATCCAAATGCATCCAAAGATGAACAGGAAAAGAAAAAAGATGAAAGGGAAAGAAAAGAACCCAAATGGAGGAAAACAAGCACGACAATAACCGAGCAGACATTGAAAAGAGGTTTTCTACGGACCTTTTTTCAATATGCTACTAGAGATCACACGCCCAATTAGGCTGTTGTAAGAAACAGCCTACCATATCTAATACTGAGTAAGTTACCAACTAGAAAATTATATTGTAAAGCTTCAATCCGGAACGTAAGAAAATGTAAACCAGAATTTGACCCAAAGCGTATCGCACGTATCAGAATGAATCAAATTGACTTGGGACGAATCTTTGTTCTCTCTTTCATTATATTACACCAAAATACGATCTACAAAGCCATTCCTTCCCATGCACTGAAATATAACTAATACATTCTCAAAAGCCACTGTATGAAATTAGACAATTAAAGAATAATACATACAAAGGGGAGGAACCATGCGCAAATAGCAGCAACAGCAGCACTCACCATTACATTTCCACTTCTTATAGCATCACTAAATATGCTTAGATTATGTCTGCCTTCCTGTCTAATCCTTTGAAACTTTAAAAAAGCTAGGCAACTGACATCCAAACAAGAAAATTGCTCTGAAGAGGCAGTAGAACTGAAAATATCAAGGCTCCAGGGAGGTGCATGCTCTTTTTCAATAAGAACGTGGCTAGCTGGAAAGTTGGAACCTGCCTGTTGGTTTTTTCCTTCTCCATCCCTGACAATTCTCAATGCAGTTAGCAAGTTTTCAATCCAAAGTGTAATCAATGATTTAGATAGTGATAATCTCCAAAAGAAATACATTTCAAAACTTACAAAGGCAGCATAAAACACAAAAGTCAAACCCGCTAGGACAACAAATGCAATCTGGAACACGTTATACCTGTAACACAGCAAGTAATGTCCAATAAAATGAGATTTAACAAGTTTGCAAGACTAACAAGGATAGTAGATAGAATAAATTATCTAGATCTGCAACTCACTTGTACAAATATTTAATTCCTCGAAGAGACTGCAATGTGTGGCCAAAAATTTCCTGAGCTGCAGTTGCTTGGGCATAGTAGCCAAATGCTGTGGCGCAAAACTGTATCACACTGAATTTGCAAAAAAGGAAAAGGTTATGATGGCTGTTATTACAAAGATGCTGCAGAACAGGCAATTGAACTGTCATTTGAGAGGGTTCAAGTCTTTCAATCACTTCTTGATGATAACATCAGAAATACTTGCTGGTTTGGATTATATCTCAAATCAGTAACACATGCTGAAAAATGGGGGAAAAAGAATATTTCAGGGTCATAGATTCTTACCTAATTGAGCAAAGTAAAATAAGTCCAACATTGAAGAGGAATGAGTTCATCAGAGTGCCACCCCACCTGTGCAACATTTCAAACAATTCATTAGCTATTATCCCAAGTTATTATTTGGACAAGTTTAAACACGCGCCCGAGGACTGCAGAAGAATATTACTTCATGGGATGTATAGTGATAAAGACTAATCTGAGACCCAGCATCATTGCGCCAGCTACCACTGCCAGCAAGAGGTAGAAGCAAAAGAATGCAAATGCTGCAGTACCAAGAAGACCTGAAGAAGTGACAAAATACATCTCAAAAATAGAATCGGGAAGTAGAATGTTGCACAGAGAGTGAAAGTGATTATAGAAAAGTCAAAAATGTCGAAAGTTACCCCAAACATCATCCAACTTGATGAAAACTTCATTCAAGAAAGGGGAAAGAGGTGGATCAACCAATAGATATATGATAATGTGAGCGATCCAAGCAATTGAAACAATCAACCTACATATCAGCAAAGAAATGTCATAGAAAAACTTGTTTGGTAATCATAGTCTCAACACTTAACCAACTAACTTAAACATTTGTAACAAGCATGCCTCAATTATCCAATTTCAGTTGTTCTTCAACCATCAATTGATAAAAATTTCCTCTTTTCCTCCATGGCTTTCTGCGTTCAAAAAACTTTCTACTCATTCTCCATTATATAGATCATTGCCACAATAAACTGGTATGGTCCCGGGCGTAGGATCAAATCACGGGACGATCCACTAGGGAATCCTCTTGATTTCCCTTGTTGGAGTTCTTTCCTTTTTTAGAAGACCCTATGTTTCTGCGCAAGAGGGAGAACTGTCCGTGACAAGGTCTCTTCCTCCAAACAATATTTCTCTGATAATTTGTCTGATACTTTATTCATAAATAACAAAGCCTTATATACAGGCTGGTTACATCAGTTTATTTAGGATAGGACTTCTAACAAAAATTGACGTACTAGTTTATTTAGGATAAGACTTCTAACAAGAATAGACCAACTAGTTATGATACTAACTATTTAAATAGACTCCTTCTAAGGTAAGATCTCCTATTTTAAAGGGATATTGTAAATCTCCTATCATAAACTTCATTAGGTGCATGGCAATTATAAAATTTCCAAACAAGTGATACTAAAAAAATATACAGCAGTTACACACGATCATTTTGCCATGTGCCAGCACTTACCCTAAAATTCCTAGCACAAGTTTTGCCAAGTATCCAAGAACAGTCAACGCCCAGGCTGTCTCAGCCTAAAAAGAATACAACCATGGATGTTAAAGGTCATCTTAGGGCAATGCTCAAATTATAACTGCTAAAAGTATTTACGAGCAAGTAATAGATAACCTTTTCTCCTTGAGGGTACATCTCTTCTAACAGTTTGACATCTTCCTCCAACTGAAGCAACTCCTACAAGTTTATTGTACATTAAGTTAACTGACAATTGCAAACTCTCATATATATCCAATTTCATCCATGATCAACCAAGTTATCTTGACTTCATAATAGACAAGAAAAGTACAACACTTATACTTAAGTTCAGGCCAAAAAATAATTTGATCCTGAAATCACATTGATCAATAAGAGTACTGAAGAACTATCTCAAGTTACCAATTTAAAGGTACTATAAGACAAAAGCAAATTTCCAAGTGCCAAAGGACTCAAGTTTGATTTAGCACTAAAATAGTTTTAGCTTGAGCAACAGGGACGAGGTAGTCAAGCACTTGTAGGGACATACATGATTGATACCTTTTCTACTGACTTTACATTTTTACGCCACTTTCTACCCTTGGACCCACTTCTTTCTTCTTGATGGAGTGCATCGGCTGATTTTTTCAATTCTCTTGCTTTTTTACCAAATTCGGTTGCTTCCTGCAAGGTGATACAGAGGATCAGACCTTACTAGCAATCCTGAATCTACTAAAGAATAGAAACTGAAACCGGCACAGACAGCTATGGTGAAGACACCCACCTTAATGTACTGCGAGCGAGTTATAACAGCCTTTGGGCGCCTGATGAAAGAAAATATGAGTCCCAATGGTAAAGAAGCAATGCCAACACCACCAAAAATCTGAAAATCATAGAGATAAGCAGAATTAGTTCAATGCTTTATGAAAACAACTCTTCATTAAATACTATCCGACAGTACTTATCAGTAAGAACTCAGTCTCATATGACACAAGCATTCTTGCAACTAATTTTTTTTTATTTTCCTCAGTATCACATATTTACTTTCTGCTTAATAAATTACTATTTGCAAACAATTGATCTTTGATGATAAATTAGTAAAACATTGAAGTAATGACTTTTAAATTTCACTCCAAGTTTAGGAGAATAAAATATCAACAACCAGAAAGAGAAATAAGCTAATGTTTGCAAGCGCATTTGTACCGCAAAAAGTACAGATCCAACAATTGTTGCAAGAGCAACTACATATTCTGGAAAAGTGGTGCGCATAGTCCATTTTTTCTCTGAGGAAGCATTTGTAAGAAATGCAGAGCACTGCAACAAAATAAACGAGCAGCGTTATGGTGGGAGGCAACAAATTTGAAGGTTCCTGATCTGATATAGAAAAACAGAAAAGGGATATTCTGTGACAACGATAATGCCTATATTTCCCAACATATGAAATCAAAATACAACCTGCCGGGCGCCATTTCCAATACAAGGTTGACTGCTAGAGAGTTGAAAACTACTAGGAAAGTTAGTTGTGGTTGAAGATAGATGCCTAACGGAGATATCCACTTTTCCCACCAACCCTGGCAAACCATAAGAAGCAAAAAATGAATACAATCACAACCAATCAATGCAAAGCCGTATACTTTGATAAACACAAGAGAAAAACTCGTCATCTTTTTTCCATTCAATGCAATAACTTAAACTTAATTGCCATTCAAAAACTAAACTCTAAAGTTCATGTCCTCAAACATAAATATTTACGCATTAAAAAGCTCAAATACCTCAATTTAAACATCAGATTTCATTCAGAGAGTAAAAATACCGAAAAGCACTAAAATTTCTTACCGTATGCGATTCCGATCACAAGAGCACAAACAATTGCGGTAGTTATAACCCACAAAAGTGCACTTTTAACCCTTTTAGCTACACTCCTGAAAGAGAATGACACACAAGTGTTAACAAATTAGCAATCAAATCAAAATGAAATTCCGCAATCTAAACCCTAAGGAAAACTGACTTATCCTGGTCGCCTTCGTAGTAGAACATGGCGAAAGGAATGATAAAGAACACAAGCACGGCGTCGATGATATAGACTGCGATCCACAGATCCTTCATTGGCAATGTCAAATTGCAGGCGCCATTGTATATTGCGTGACGACACGCTTGACGGTTGGCCACGTCAGCTGGTAACATCAGGATGGAGATCGCGGCAACGGTGAGGCCAAAAACGACGACGAATTTCGGGAAATACGCCTGGTTCTTGTCGTCCGGATGCTGGTAATTGACGAGAAGGTATACATTGAAGATGAAGACGATCACACACACGACTATGGCTACGATTACAAGAGCGAGATTGAAATCACCCATTGCTGCCTCGAAGCCCTCGATCGGAAGGCGAAACCAATCAAATGAATTGACGCAATTAGGGTTTGTTAATTGTGGATTAGAAAATTTTCTGAAACGGATAGATCTAGTAGCTCTTGATGCTCTCTCAGCTCCGGCGAGTTGAAAAGGCGCGTGGAAGAGTGAAATTACTGTTTAGTCCTTGATTATATGGTCACAGTGCAAGTTAAGAGCTCGAGGCTTTATTGTAAATTAGGCTTGAGCCCAGTGAGCAACTATCGACCTGACATACAAGCAAATTAAGAGCCAGAAAAATAAAAGCGGCATATGTTTGTGGTACGACGCCGTTTCGGCTTTTGAATTAAATGGTTTTTATTTTGTCAATTTGTAAATAAGTGGTGCTTTATAAATTATAAATAATTAAATTTAGTAGTTTTTACTTTTTAATGAAAATTAAATTATTGAAACCTATTTTTCTAAGTAGATTTTAAATATAAACCATCACATGTATTATTTAATGGAAAAGGCTTTAACAACACGAATTTTTAATTATTTTGAAATTAAGAAATTTTGAGTATTAAAATGACTAAATAATAATATTTTTTAGTGGTATATACTAATTTATAAAAATACATTAAATATCAATCAAGAGAAAATAACAAGTCTATAATTAAGTTACAACAATAATGCAGTAAAAGTTTCGTTGAAAATTAGGGTTTGAAAAAGTTTTGTAGTAAACAGTCTTACCCTTAAATGACATAGAGGATTATTCCTGATATATTCACATGAAGGAGAAATGGAAAAAAATGTATATACATATTAAAATAATAAAATAATTTAAAAATGAAATAAAAATAACATAGATATAAAAGATAATAATAATAAAAGATAAATAAAATTGTATAAATAAAATTATGAAAATAAGTAATAAGATAAATAATAGAACTAGTATACAATAATCAATAATTAAATTAATAGAAAGTTTGATCGAGTCTAAAATTACAAGTTAGAGTCTCGTTCTGATTAGACTTAGTACCTGTTTGGATGGACTTTTAAAAGGTTAACTAGTTTTAAACCTCGTGCTTTGCACGGATTGTTACAATATTAATAAGAATATTAGTTATGATTAATAAATGTATAATTTGAAAAGAATTTGCTTATTATTAGTCATAACTTTATCAATTCGTTAT
>JANIPN010000004.1:62281670-62293144 GCA_027478595.1 Erythroxylum anguifugum
ATTTATAATAATTATTCTTTTTATTTAATATTTTGATGTAATTATTATTTATTATATGATAAAATTGTAATATATATCTAGGGTAATTTTGTCTCAAAAATTTCAAATGGGCATTTTGAATGAAATTACAAAACACAGGGGCTAGATTGAACGAATTAAAAATACATGGACTAATTTAAATAGTCAACTATAATACAGGGGCCATTTTATGTTATTTGCCTTTCTTTTTCGTTTAGCTATTTTCAGTTGTGCCCTCTGCTATTATTTTGCTTTTCATTTCTGCCTTCCCTGTTCTGTTAAAGCATATATAATTATACCTTTTTTGAATGATTATGATCTAATAAAGACCCTTTTAAATGGAAATTAAAGAACAAAATTGTATTCCTCTTTTTGTTATAGTATAACATATTATGTATTCATGATAGAATTTAATTAATTCTTTTTATTCAAGATCCTTCTTAAATTCAAATTTCTTAATATTGTTCTACTAAAAAAATATATTTTTTTTGTTAGATTCCGTAATCTCTTACCTAAATTGTTATCATAAATAAAAAAGTCATAATTTTTTTACAACAATAATAACAAACCCAGTAAAAATTTCGCTGATACGTTAGCTTTGCAGAGGTGTCGAAAGGTCTTGTAATATGCACCGTTACTCTTAACTAGTAAAAAGATTGTTTATGAATAACCCATATAAAAATAAATAAATAAAAGTCATAAGCTTTTTTCTAACGACAAAAAATGAATAACAATTAATACTCCTTATTTTTCATTTCATTTTTAATACATATTATTTTACACAAAAATTTAACATGTAAAAGCATTTTAGTATCCATAATTCAAAAAAAATATTTCATGTCAAATTTTAGAAAGATATGAGCATTAATAAATTTGATTTGTTTCATTTATTCTAAAAATAGTGATTAATAATTAAATTAAAATTTCAAATGTAAGTCACAAACATATATATATATATATATATATATAACATAAGCCTAACGCACCGTTTGACTTTTCATTTAATGGTCCGTACCGTACGGTCAACTTTAACCTAATGGCGATTTCAGGTGAAATCACCTACCAAGACGTCACGCACCTCCCAAATCGGTTTATCTGAACCCTAACCCTAATCCCAATCCCCGACTACCTCCGGTGACATCATGACCCGGTCCGAACCCGTTTCCTGATTCAAAATCTAAATATCATTTCTTTTTCCCTCTCTTATAAATCAAAAGGCTTTAAAACAAAATTAGGGCTTTTTTTTGTCCTCTTTTCTTTTTTTTTTGGTTTCAAGAAATGGTCGCGGTAGCGAATTCGACCTCGGGAGAGAGGCTCGTGAGTCTCGTCAACTCTGTGAAATCCGCCATTGACGTACCTTCCAAACTCGGGAAATTGCGAGTCTTGAAGCAGAGACTAGTGGAGGTAGACGACGCCGGTTCGATCTCCCAGTTGCTTCCGCATATCTTTGAGTTGCAGTCCGATCAAAATTCCCCGGTTCGCAAATTTGTTGCGGAGTACGGTTCGCTAAGCCTAGTTCGGTCGTATTCTTGATTGTTGCAATTTACTGACGAGAAAACTAAGGAGAAACCTAAATTAGTTTCGAAATGGTGTTTTCTGTGGATTTGACTGCTTTTCTTTTTCTTTTTTTTAAATTTTTGTCGTGTGTGAATTGTGTAGGATAATTGGAGATATTGGATTGAAGTACTGCGAATTTGTGCCTGAAATTGTTCCCGTATTGATGAGCGTATTGGAAGATCGTACACCAGCTGTTGCTAGACAAGCCATAACTTGTGGGACTAATTTATTCCGGTCTATTCTTCAATTAGTTGCAATTCAGGTTATTTTTGGTGAAATCCATGATGGGTACTTTCATTTTTATGACATTCATAGTCTAAGATTGTTGTTTGATATCAAGCCACTGCAAATGGCTTAACTTATTTTATCTGTTGCTATATGCCGTTAACACAGTTAGATGGATGCTTACTTTTGCCTTTTTTGAAAATTTTGCCCTCTAATTAATAAGGAAGACTTCAATATTTGTTTCCTGAAATATTCCAGGGTCTTTACACTAGTGAGTTGGATGATTTGGTTAAGTTGTCGTGGTCATCAATGCTAGATTTCAAGGAACAGATCTATTGTATAGCTTTTCAGGTAACTGCTTTTTTGATACTGGTTCACTATTGAGTTTAACTTTCACCAAAGTCTGATTTCATTGTCATACCTCATTCTCAAGCCGGGAAATGGAGGTGTAAGGATGCTAGCCCTCAAGTTTGTTGAAGCTGTCATTCTTCTTTACACACCTGATCCTAATGGCCCTTCAAACCCTCCTCCCCATGCAGGTAAATAACGCCACCTTCTTCTTCACATGCATGCAGTTGTAGAGGCAAGATACAGTATTTGGTATCTTGTGCCTCAGTTCGATGGTTATGTTTAGTTATTTAGCTTTGTTCCTTATTTTGAAGGGGAGCTTGATCAATTTAACATATCATGGTTTCGTGGGGGCCATCCTATACTAAATGTTGGAGATTTGTCAATTGAAGCCAGCAAAAGGTTGGGATTATTGCTTGATCAGCTTAGATTTCCTGCAGTGAAATCTCTGAGTAATCTGGTAATCATCGTGCTTATTAATAGGTAGGTGTCTAACTACAGTTTAGTAGCATAGTTCTTTACTTGTACGGCTATTTAGTCTGCTTGACCGGTTTCATTGTTGTTCAACTCTTATAATCCTGTTGAAGCTCTGAAATCTTGATTCGTGGATAATTTGCAATATCATTCTTTGTTTCTTACCAGTCTTGCTACAATTGCAAAGAAAAGGCCTGCGTATTATGGTCGTATCTTGTCAGTTTTACTCAGTTTGGATCCCTCAATATCTGCTATTGAAGGGGTGTATGCATCAGGGGCACATCTTGCTCTCAGAAATTCTCTCCTTACCTGCTTGAAATGCACTCACCCAGGGGCAAAGCCGGTATGCAAGATTTATAGTTTTGTTTGATTTTCCTTGCATTTGGTAGCAGTATTCGTCTCCATCTCTAGAGAATTGTGCCAAAGATCAATGAATAGGGGGTTTTGACTTCAAAAAACATGCGACTATTAGATATATTCCTTGGTTTTTATTATCTTTTGCACTGTCGATGTGCACTTTCAATGATCCTTATACTTTTTGATATGTTCTCTTCGTGATAATCCTATCCAGTAATTGCAAGGGCATTGCAGTAGCATGCTTTTAGAATCATTCTGTATCTATGAAACAAAATAGTAATTTTCTCCGTCATTCTGCAGTGGCGGGATCGTCTAGTTGGTTGTCTGAGAGAGATGAAAGCAGAAAAGTTGGCAGACGATGCTCTACATGACAATGACAAGGGCAGTTTAGATGAGGATAGCCATGATGTACTGGTTTCTAAGGTACTTGTTTTCTTGTTATTTACACCCCTTATTCATGGGCATATATGAGGATCTATGTATATTTGTATATATGCATTTGAAGTTTCTTTCTAAGGTCTTTAATATTTTTCAAGAAGGGGAAGTTTCAATTAAAGCATTTGCTGATACACCCATTAAACAGGGGAGGAAAAGATCAGCGTCAAAAGATGCTCTTGATTTGGCTGAAGATAGTGAGATGTGTGGTAAACGTGTTAAACCAACTCCTAGTGTCTCGGAGGAATCAACTAAAGAGTCGAGCAGGAATGTTACAGTGTCTCAGGATGACATTTCATCTGATGGACGTGCTGCTAATACAGTAGATGATGATAATGGACCTGTACAACAACTGGTTGCCATGTTTGGAGCCTTAGTGGCTCAGGGTGAAAAAGCTGTTGGTTCTTTGGAGATTCTTATTTCAAGTATTTCTGCTGACTTACTTGCTGAAGTTGTGATGGCTAATATGCGCAACCTCCCTTCTAGTTGTTCTCAAGCTGAAGGAGATGATGAATCACTAGTTGACATGACTATAGTTGGTAGTGATACTCAAGCAAAGTATCCTCCTTCATTTGTTGCTAATGTTCTTTCACTGTCTACTTCTTTCCCCCCTATAGCTTCACGTTTGAATGCTTACCAGTCAGCATCTGACTTCAAAACAGTAAGGCTTTGACATTTTTTACTCTTTGTCCTAAATTTCAACATTTTTTTGTGCATTTGATTAACATGCTATCCCTGCATTGTACTACTTTTAGCTAATCTCAATTATCTTGTTTTTCCTTTTTGGGTTTGGATTTATTCGGAATATATGTTAATGCTCAAAAAAATTGCAGCCTCTAAAGGAGGAGGAGGATCTTCACGTATCAAGCCCATCTGATGTTGCTGCTGTAGATGATGGAATGAGTCATGGAGCTGATAGTGAAATGTTGCCAGATGGATTACCGGTTTCTGCAAACCTTGACATATCTAGAATGGAGATGGACAATTTAGACATTCCTTCTTATACCCATGATGTTGGAAATTTAGAAAGTGAGATACCGGGTCTAGACTCTTCTGGTCGTAATGATGGATTTTCTGAGACTGTGGGTGGTTCCTCAATGGTTTCTACTGACGTGGATGACGCCAGTCAAGAACAAGTTACAAGTTTGGGTGATAGGTCAACATTGGATATACATCCATCAATATCAACAGATAAGTCAGATGAACTTAGTGCAAAAGCAGCTGCTATTGATTCCAATAGTGTGGTCTCCTCAACAGCCACTTCTGTTGTGCTACCTACCTTTACCCTTCCTAAGATGTCAGCACCTGTTGTCAGCCTTGCTGATGAACAGAAGGATCAACTGCAAAACTTGACTTTTGCACGCATTGTTGAGGCTTATAAACAAGTAACAATTGCTGGAGGTTCAAAAGTTCGATTTTCTTTACTTGCTTATCTAGGAGTTGAGGTACTTCTACCTTTACATGGATGCATTTTCAGGATAGTTTACTTTGTGCCACGGTACAAGTTAGCATACCATTACTATATCAGATAACATATTATATCATTTGCAGTTACCTTCAGAGTTGGAACCATGGAAAGTGCTTCAGGAGCACATATTATCAGACTATATAAATTATGAGGTACTGAGCATTCAGCCTTTTTCTTTTTTCAATTTTCCTTAGTTGTTCAGTGAATACTAGATCTTTTATGTTGGGTTGAGCATGCCCCCTCCTTTCTCTCTCTCTCTCTCTCACACACACACACACCCACACACCCACATACAGACACACTCTTGATCATTTCTAAATGTCATGATATGCCCTACATTTGGGGTTCCTTTTCGATATATTTTGGTTTCTGAGATGTTTGGATTGCCAAATGATGTGAGACATATTGTTGCTCTGGAATTCTAATTTTCCTTGACCTCATTGATGTTTTCAATATTATTGAAAGAGCCTTCTAATGCAGTAAAAAAATCTGACTGCCAGCATGTAAGCATATTAATCTTCCTTGAATTAGTGAAGAATTCATTTCAAGTCTGTGGGCATCTTAGTTTCTAATGTTGCTAAAATTTTCTTGGATTAGAACTCCTAACTGACAACTGTTGAAGAGGAATGTGTTTATAGTTGTATTCTTGTTATACTCTTTTAAAAATCTGTTATATCTGACACCAATTACTGGATGACTTCAGGGACACGAGTTAACTTTGCGTGTCCTCTACAGGTTGTATGGTGAGGTAGAAGAAGAGCGTGACTTCTTTTCTTCTACGAATGCTGCTTCTGTATATGAAACATTCTTTCTGGCTGTGGTTCGTGCTCATTTCCTTTGTATATTTTGACTACTCAATAGTTTATTAATTGTCAAGACTGTAAATTACTGGTAAATGCAGGCTGAAACACTTAGAGATTCTTTTCCACCTTCTGATAAATCTTTAAGTAGATTACTGGGTGAAGCTCCTTATTTGCCAAAGTCAGTTTGGAACTTATTGGAGTCCTTGTGTTGTCCTGGGAATTCTGATAAAGTTGAGGAGGCGCAAAGTGGAGATCGAGTGACTCAAGGTCTAAGCACTGTCTGGAGCCTGATTTTGTTGAGGCCTCCTATGCGAGAAGTTTGCTTGAAAATTGCATTGCAGGTTTCTTCTGTTTTCTCATAGATCATTTTATTGTGTTTCATGTTTCAACCTTTATTGATTTTCTTCTTTTACATCTGGAAGAGTGCAGTTCATCACTTGGAGGAAGTGCGCATGAAGGCAATTCGCCTGGTTTCTACACTCAACTTGATACTGAAGTCCCAAATAAACTGCAATCTGTAATCTATTTTGAAATTCTGATGTTCATTTTGCAGGTAGCAAACAAGCTTTATCCTCTTTCCTCTATTGCTCAGCAAATAGAGAAGTTTGCAAATAAAATGTTGCTTTCCGTTGCAACTGGCGATGCTACAGATGCCAATGGCGCCGAAGGTTCTATTAATGAATTACAGAAGGTATTAGAGATGTGAGCTTCACTTGGGCCTCTCTCTCCCTTTCTATCTGATCTTTAGCCTGGTCAAGTTGATAACTTAGTTGTGTCCTGGTTGCAAATTTTGACAGGATATCAATTTGGATAAGCGGTCAAGTGATCATCAATCAGTTAGTGCCATCAGTAAAGATATCTCAGAGACTCACCCATCACGCACAGCTGAAAGTGTTTCATCAATCTCCATGTCTGAGGCCCAGCGTTGCTTGTCCTTGTATTTTGCTCTATGCACAAAGGTATTGACTTTAAGATTAATTTAAAACCTGGTTTGTAACAGTTCAAACCTTGTTTCCTTTAGTCAAGTAGTTCTTTTCTATTTTAAAATCTGATTATTTCTGATCTTGGTTTAGGTCATTTATAGTTTGCTTTGTTATATAACTTGCAGAAGCACTCTCTTTTTCGCCAAATCTTTGTTATCTACAGAAGTTCACCAAAGGCAGTTAAGCAGGTCTGCCCAATAATGGTTTTACTTAAAAAAATTGTTTCATTTCTGCTATGAACTTCATCAGCAGTGCTCTGATGCAGGCTGTTCATCGCCACATTCCCATATTAGTCCGTACCATGGGTTCGTCTTCCGAGCTTCTTGAAATAATTTCTGATCCTCCAAATGGAAGTGAGAATCTCTTGATGCAAGTATGATTTCTACCAATACTGAATTGATATTCTAACCTTATGAAAATTGTTATCATCTCTCTTCTGACCTGGATTCTATTCTTCAAATTTCGTGCTTCTACATCAGGTTTTACAAACATTGACAGATGGGGCAGTTCCTTCCCCAGCATTGTTATCCACCATTAAAAATTTATATGATTCAAAACTGAAGGTAGGAAACACATTATTTTCTCTAAGTTTTGATATATTAAGGGTATTCAACAAAAAAAAATGTGTTATTTGTTGCAGGATGTAGAGATTTTAATCCCTGTACTTCCGTACCTCCCAAGAGATGAGGTATCCTCCTTTATTTGGCTCTCCATACAACATGAATGTGTAGTTTCTTGGCAGTTTCGAGTTTCATACCGTCTACATATTGTTATAACCACACATATATCAATCAGAGTTGGACCACCAGCCAGCTCACTGGGAGCACAGATTTACTAAAGTGATTCTAAAGTAGGTTGCACTTCATGGGATTGTGAAATTGAGTAGAACTAAAATTGGCAACTTTTATGGTTGCTTCTGTTATTATGTATTTTAATAATGATAGCATTAGGTCATGCGGATCTGTTTTCTTTATTTTTCATATTTCTTAAGGTATACATTTAAATCATTGCCCTGAACTTCTTTTCTTTTCGTGTTTGGGAATAAACTTCTTCTCATGCACCATGTTCATTCCAGTTTCTTTGCTCAGCTCGTTCTTGTGTTTTACAACTAGTAATTGTTTGAATAACACATTTTCCAGGTTTTGCTGATCTTTCCTCATCTTGTGAATCTTCCTCCAGATAAGTTCCAACTCACACTTTCACGCATACTGCAGGTATTCTTTCTTCCCTTTCAACATCAGAGTGCTGGCTGTGGCTTGAGTATCTTATATTTCAAGCCATTATGTAGTGTCCAATAGTCAGATCACTTGTTTTTGACATGTGAACAGAAGATTTATTCCTTATTTGTTGTTCTTCTGTGCAAGATTTCACTTCTTTATTGTTATAATTTATCTTTTTCTTTTTCTTTTTCATTTATGGTTTGTAAAAAGAGCTTTAATGTAACAAAGGCCAATGAAACGATTTTAGCTTTAATGCGTTAATTATTTCCTTTTAGTTAACTACTTGCTTTGGCAGAATGGCGTTTGGACTTGTATACACCCTCTCATATGAACTGTTTACACAAGTTGGATAAGACATCCAGAATGGTTGATTTTCACATATAGAATGTGGAAGAACAAAATTAATGTGCTCTGAGTTTATATAGTGTTTTCTTTCTTTCTTTTTTTAATATTTTTAACTCAAAGTGGCTAATTTGTGGCAGGGATCTAAGCCAGTCCTTACTCCAGCTGAAGTGTTGATAGTTATTCATGGGATTGATCCTGACAGAGATGGAATTCCTTTGAAGAAAGTATGCCCCCACCCTTCTTTTCTTCTTTTGTTAAACTCTATGAACTTGAACAAGTACATAACTGAGACTTGTTTTTGAACATTCAGGTTACTGATGCATGTAATGCTTGTTTTGAGCAACGGCAGATATTCACTCAACAAGTTCTAGCAAAAGTCTTGAATCAGTTGGTCAGTTCTATCCTTTCTGTCAGATCAGTTAATTATTAATGACATCTGACTTCACATTTATACAATATTCCATCCTACAGGTTGAACAGATTCCTCTTCCTTTATTATTCATGCGGACTGTATTACAAGCCATTGGTGCTTTTCCTGCACTGGTAGGAAATCTACAACTGATAATGAAAAACAACTTCTTACATCTAGAAGAATCAGTAGTTTCTTTGCTGAATTCATGATAAAGCAATAGGTTAGAGATGATTAATGCAGTAAAATGGATATGCTATCTACTTCCTTGGAACAAGAAAAGATGGTCTTTCAAATAAAATTTCCATTATAAGGTTTGCTTTTCTGTCACAGTTGACTCTTTAAGTTACTATTGCTTCAGGTAGAATTTATAATGGAGATCCTTTCTCGTCTAGTTAGCAAACAGGTGAATTTTTCATACTTTTAAACTCGAATACGGATTCAATTTGATTCAATCAATTCATAGTTGACCTGGTAGGCTGCTGTCACAGATCTGGAAGTATCCGAAGTTGTGGGTTGGATTTGTAAAGTGTGCACAAATGACAAAACCTCATTCATTTGGCGTGTTACTTCAGGTATGCTTTATCAGGACTTTACACATCTACTTAGTACATGCTGTTATGATAGGCTGGGAGCATTCTGTAGAAATATTTAGGAACTGAACGTTTTTACTTGTCAAACTTTTGTTACCAGGAATTTGTCTTTTTACTTGAATTGTTAGATATTCAATGTTTATGTTTGATATCCATATAGAAGTCGGGGTCATACAGGGAGATTTGTACCTTTTGCATCTATGTTTTTGTTTTCCTTTTTCTCTCTGTCATGACATGTTTAACGAAGCTTTCTTACCCAATTTATATCCTTTTGGCCTTTACAGTTACCTCCACCACAACTGGAAAATGCACTGAATAGAACTCCCGCACTGAAAGCTCCTTTGGTTGCCCACGCTAGCCAGCCAAACATTAAATCTTCACTCCCAAGGTCACGAGAAATGAAATTTTCTCTGGATAACGGAAACCTGATTTTGGAAGTTATGTGTCTCCACTTCTGTAACTAAAGACTTCTTATTTTGTTTCCTGCATTTTAGGTCTGTTTTGGTGGTTCTGGGGATAGCTACAGATCCACAGGCTTCAAGTCAAACATCAACTAGCCAAGCTCAAACTGCGGATACAAACAACACGGAGAAGGAGGTTCTTACAGAGAAGTCCAAAGAATCTTCTACTGCTAGCTGACACACCCGGCTGAAAAGATTTGGTCAAACCCACTTGTCATGCTTGCGGGAGTACCGGCCAAGCCTAACTGGTATAACCATCCTGATATCCCAAGTTTCTCCAGGATTTGAACTTAGCATGGTATAAACTCAATGTGACTGTGGGATGGGAATATAGTCGGAAGCGGGCCCCAATTTTGATCGATAAGCCCTATGGCTGTTAAGGGGAACCGCTGCTCATTCCGAAGATGCCAACAGTCGGAATATCACAAGGTAGACGAAGTGAGTTTGTAAACATGGTTAAGTGAACAATTCGAAATAAATGGTATAGAGCAGCGCATTTGTAAAATGTATGTTAGTTCCACCAGAGAGAATGACAGTTTCTTTTACTTGGGACCTTTGTAATTTGTATTAACATTCTTTTCCAAGACCAGGAATGATCTTCAAGCAGGTTCTGTCATTGGCTGCATATTTTCCTGATGAGCTCGGACTAGACTATCATCTTTCAATCACCTGAAAGCTTGCATTTGTTTAATCTTGGAAAAGAAATTATATGGCTCAATTGTGGATTCATTGGCCAAATACGTAGACTTGCATTTATTTCTTTTTTTCAATGTTAAAAAACCGAATTGAAAGTTAAACGAAAAGAAATTTAATGTTAAAAAGGTTTAATTAATATTATTTCGTTGCAAAATGGGTCAAAAATTAAATTTGAAAAGAACACTATTTTCATTTATAAAAACAGATTAATTTAAGCGAATGGAGTCTTTCGAGAGGATTTCGGTTATACATATATATCGGGAGAGAAATTTTGTCGCCGAAACTTTATCCCATCATGCTTATGACTATAGTCCGGATTTTCATCCCTTAGCTAGCCCACCAGAAGCGGTGAACTCGTGGCTTTTTCATGATATTATTGGTGTTACTTATGTTCGTTAGTTAGAGACTTCTTTTCGAACTTCGCCCGCTTTATCTACAAAAAAAAACAGAATAATTTACAGCCCGTTTGGAATACCACCAATTGAATTCAATCTTGATTCAATTGGTTTGTTTGGAATAAAAAGAAACGCATGAATTCAATTCATGCGTGGGTTTAAACCCCACTTCCATCATAAATTCAATTCACGCCAGAAATCACGTGAATTCAACACCAACGCAACCGACCTCTCTTCTCCCGCGTTGAAACCCAATAATACCCACACGCAGCCCTAATCTTCAGCAGCCAAAGCACCCAAAAAATCAAGCAGTAGTTATGGGATCTCTTTGGACGATACATGAAACGGGCAAATATGGTAAACAGATCACGATACAACATCTAAAATTACAAAGAAGAGTCCGTGGGTATAATCGAAATAAAAAGAGAACCCTAAATATGTCAGGGAAAGAATGAAATCAATAGGAAAGCATACATGTTCTCAAGGAGTGATGAAAAGTTCTGAGCTTTTCCCAGAAAAGGTCTGAACTTTGAACAAGTTGCTCGTACTTGGCAATTGGTGGAGGGTAAGAGGAGAAGGATGAGCGATTTGATGTGGTCTGAGACTGTTAAGCAACTGTTAGAGTTGGGTCATAGGTCGGCATAATTTCTTTCTCCTTGAAGAATACAGTGTTTTAGAACATATATT
>JANIPN010000004.1:62296875-62308609 GCA_027478595.1 Erythroxylum anguifugum
TATTATTCTTATTATTATTTATTTTAGTATTTTTATTAATTATATTTTTTGTTATTATTATTAATTTTCTTCTTCTTCTTTCAACTTTTAATATTGTTATTATTATTATTATTAAATTCCTTATTATTAATAATAATAAGGATAAAAAAATGTCTTAAACAAATAACTCTATTATCATAATACCTAAAGACACCTTTT
Source organism: Erythroxylum anguifugum (assembly GCA_027478595.1). Taxonomy (NCBI): domain Eukaryota; kingdom Viridiplantae; phylum Streptophyta; class Magnoliopsida; order Malpighiales; family Erythroxylaceae; genus Erythroxylum; species Erythroxylum anguifugum. Next base: position 62,297,074 of record JANIPN010000004.1, read on the forward strand.
GATGATCTTTAGCTATTTCTAAAAATTGAGGAATACCTAATCTTAGGATTAGGTATTATGATATTTTTATCTAACCAAACAAAGAATTATTTAAATTTTAAGAATATACCAGAAATGGAATTCATATTCTTGTGAACCAAACATGTCCTTAGTCTCACAGCAAACGTTAGTTTAAATCGAGGCATGCTTAAAATCAATTAGCTGTAAATAACTCGATTTCTATAATAAAGTTGACTATATATATGCTTAGCTGCTAATAATTTTAAATTAATAATCAGTTGACTCACATCAACAATAATAAATTTTTAGCATAGAGCAATTTTGTTTTCCATAAAATCTTGAAAAATTTAAAAGAAATAAACTCTTTTATGCAATGTTTTAAAAATCGACCAATTCAGTTGTTTTAATAATAAAAACTTTAAACCAACAACTTTTTAGTTCGGTTTTTAATTTTCGTTTTGATGTATTATAATAATCTTTGTTGTTAAAAATTAATTAGTTTATTAATTAATCGGTCAATTTTTATAATTCAAAATAATTTGACTAATTCTCATTTAACAGAATTTTAAAATTAAACTTTAAATTTTTTTATTGATAAGGATAGTCTTCTTCAATTATTTTTCAATTTCTTTAATTTTATTAAATTTTTAACTGGGTTTATAACGTTTTAATACCAATTGAACTTTTTAAACCTTAAACTTCTTGTCTTGTCGATTTAACTTTTGATTTGATTTTTAGAACATTACTTCTATGTTATCATTACTTATATTAATTTGAATGAATTAAATAAAATTATTTCACCTTAACTCGAATGCAATTTGGAAAAGAACCCTTTTTATTTTCTTCAAATGAAATTTCAACCTAAAAAACCAAAAATTTTGAAAATGAGGAATCCGCAGCCGCCATCCTTTGGATGTGCGCCGGGTAAACCTCCGAATTGATGCAATAGCCTGAAAATCACGTCAATCAAGTATTTCGCACTAGGCAAGCCCTATACGACAGGCTCGATTGAGAGAGTGCATGGAGGGGGATTAGAGCACATAACTTTTTGGCCCAATGCCCCCCACTCCACCGACTCAAGCTCCCCCTAAGGGGCTAACATGACAAATTACCATATTTTTGTTTGTTTTTCATTCAGGCATTCCTAAATCCCAAGTACTATGTCTTGTCCTATAACTGTGAACTCATTTTCATTGCATTTTCTTGGTTTGTATTTATATATATGTTGTAGACTGCCTAAGAAAGTAGTTTTCCTTGGACCTTGGAAATCCCAACTCCAAGTCTAACTATGTTAGTGCCCAATTAGGTCATACGTAATTTACCACTAAGACGCCCTCAATTGTCAAACTCTAATAGTTTCAACTTATTCAATTCAACTATAAAAGATATTTGATTAGTTACGACACAGTTGTAGTCTGAAATGGGTTTTAGTTAATGTTTAGGATAAATAAAAAAATTGTTATCTTTTAAACCAATGATTTTCTGGTTTTTAATATGTTAATAACAATTTTATTTTGTAATTATTTGGGTGACGGATACTCGAAAATATAATTAATTTATTGGGAAAATATAAAAATTCTATTAAAAGTTTGGACCTTGTCTTAAAAATGGTTTAAATCTTGCTTTTTAATCCCACCTAAACTACAAATTATAAACAACAACAACCCAGTAAAAATTTCGCTAATATGCGGAGTCTAGGAAAGTCCAGTAATATGCAGCTTTATTCCTCACTATTTGAGAAACTGTTTTCAAAAAACTAAAAATTCTAAAGGTGATGCTTAATAGAATTAAAAAAAGATTGAAATTAAAAAAAAGCAAAATAATAAAATGTTTCAGTGTAATTAACTTAGAAATTTGTTAGATCAAAAGCAAAAGCACGCAAGATTTGGCTAAAACGATAGATTTCAAAACTTTTTCCGAAATCAAAACGCAGCGGAAACAAAATAACCAAATCAACATGTTTCAGCCATACATGATACTATATAAGGAAAATAATTAACATAAGAACAAGATGAAAATTATACCGACTCCTTGCTATAACTTTGACTCCTAACTTTTGTATCTTCTTCTTGTCAATGTATCCTCTCATCGTTATTGTATCCTCGATAAATCCGATCTACCACTCAAGAATAAATATTTGAGGAGATTTTTCTTAGATGAAAGAAGCCAAAAATGAGATTCTTCTAGTTCAAGTTTCGGCTAGCACATGCAAGAGACGAAAGAGTGGGTCAAAAATGCAACAACTCTTCTTCACACTCTCTCATTTGTTTAAGATGGCTATATGAAAAGACTAATAACCTAAATGAGACCCTCTCATTTTTGGTTATGAGATGAAAGAAGGGAAAGTGTACATCAAATGCACCTCCTCCTTTAATCAAATGAATGCTAAAAGGTTACATGTTATCATTAAAAGACAACCATTAAACCATTTAATGATAAGATCATTACTCTATTTAATGATGATAAAGCATGATAAAAATCATCTTAAATTTAGCAATTCAATGCTCAACGTACAGCTGCACATTTAGCTATAAAACCAAAATATACCCTCATTTTTTTAATAACTTTGTTTCAATTTAATTAATCTAATTAATCAAATCAAACCAAAGTTTAGCCCATTATTAAATGTTCATTTGAGCTTCTAATTAACAACTAATTAGTGTAAACCCAACATTCAATCATAGGCTTTAATACCCAATTTAATTAACTCTTAATTAAATTGTTTCGGTATTATTATTCCGAATCTAATTCGGTCCATTCCTCTTTCTTATTTTCGATAACCTCTATTTATATTTCTTACATTGCTTGATAACCTCCCTAGAAACCAAGTGGAGAATCTAATTGGACTTATATAATTCAAGCTCCAATAAGCACATAATTAATTTAATCTCATTAGAATTTATTCCAACTTATTAATCAAATGTCATTCCACTAAAGACAATTAGTTGAACTTTTAAATTACTAAATATTATGTGAACACATATTTCAAATAAGATGTCCAATTGCAAACTCTATTATGAACCATATTATAGCCATCCACACAATAAAGGATAAAATTATCGTTTTGCCTTTATGTTGGTTTTTTCTTATAGATTTCTCGTTTTACTCTATATGGTGATTAACATACAAGATCTCATCTTAGTGTCAAGACTTGATGGATAGCTAATCCATCAAACTACTAGCGCCAGTTTAATCACTAATCTCTGCAAAACATTTAGAAGTGATGATATCACTATAAACTCTTTGTTTGAGTGAATGTTCCCTGATACATGTTTCAATTAATAATTCCAACATGCAGACCCTAAATTGATACTCTGTAAAAATCCATTCCGATCATATCAAGAATTATAATGAAACACATATGAGTTCACTATTCATCAAGATTGTGGTTCGTAATAAAAGAATGCTAAGGTGTATGTTTTAAGATTAAAGTAACGGCCTACTTTATTCTTTAAAAAAGCATACGTGATTTCAGATTCATTTAATAGTGTCATTATCAATAGTCAACTACTATCATGATATGAAACTCATCATTCCCTTAAAGTAAACTCTTTTACTTATACGGAGATAAATCGTAACATTAGAGTATAAAACGTAATCAAACAACCAACTTGATTATTCAACTACGAATCAATTATTTTAGATTATAATAATATACATGTTTCCGATACATCTCCATGGATATGTATATTACTTACAAAAGAATCTTGATACCTTATGACTAGTTATATAATGCTCATACAAATAAAATCAAACTCTTTTGTTTCATTAATAACAAATATTTTCATTACAAAAAGTAACTGGAAAAAGATTAAGTTATATGTAAATACACTTGCTTTCCAAGGCACTATATTTACATAGCTACAACAAAATTAAGTTGCAATTGAAAAAGGAAGAAGCATTGTTTGCCTCAAAGGTAAGAACATTACTAATGTTCATAATTAGCTTCCAAAAATACGTTTAAACATTGAGTCTCACAAGATAAATGTTTTGAATTTTAATAACAAAATGACATTTTTATCAGTAATAACACCATCTATAAAGACTTTATACTTTAATTATGTAATTTCTTATGTTCCTCTTGGGAACCTAACATTGTTATTCCCTTTTTTGGTTAGCTTTTAGTTTTCTATTTTTCATTTTAAATAAAAACAAAATTTTGTTTAGTTGTTAATGCCTAATAATTATATATTATATAAAATTTAAAGATAAAGTATTTTTATGAATAAATAAAAAAATAAATTTTATTTTAATCTTTCATATAATATTTATTAAAAGTTATTAGTGAAAATTATTATATTTATTAAAATAAATAATTAAATTTCATTTATAAATTAATATTTATTTTTAATATAGTTTGATTATTAAAGTAAAATTTATATATTTTGAAAATATTTTAAATTTTAATTATATTTATTAAATACAATTAATTTATTTTTAAAATTTAAAACTTACACTAAATTGTTTTATAAAAATAAAATTTGAATTAAGTCATCGCATTAAATTATTAATATTTATTATTAACAATTAAAGTTTAATAATTAAATAAGATAGTAAATTAAATTATTTATAATCATTATTAATAACTAATATTAAATAATATATATTTATTTGATAGTAAATTATATTATAAAATAAAAATAAAAACAAAATCACTTTTATGATTTTCATAATTTATAAAAACCGAAAGAAACTAAAATTTTAAAAAGAAATCATAAACTCAAACGAAGAAATTTTTTTATTGAATTTAAATTCAAACACATAAATAAAAAACAAACAAGCTAAACTACCTTCCTACTTATTAGAGAAGGCAAACTAGCTCGGTTCGACTAGAAATCAATGCGTTCAACCAGATTTTGAATTAGGGTTGAATTTTTTAAAAATTTTCAGGTTTCGGATCATACTCAGACACAGACACAGATTACCTGATCCTACCTAACCCGATCCAAAATTGAAGATTTTTTTAAGCACAACGTTGTTTCTAGTTTTCTAAAAGGAAAAAATATATACTTAGTCAAGGACCATTCGTGATTCGAGCTGGATTCGGAATTGGGTGTGCCCAGTGATAACTGCTACCAACCCACTATTTCCATCACCCCCCAAAAGGAGCTGTGTCAAAAGAATTGAAACTCTGTATTGAAGCGATTTAAACGTGTGCGCTCTTTGTGTCTATTTACTATGTTACGTTTTGAACAAGGCAACAAAGAAGCGTGGGACGTGCAAGTCATATTTGGTGTCCTCCTACAAGTCTACAACAGCCTTCTTTTGCGGTGAAATGCAACACTAGCTATTACCTTACCTAATGTCCTATCGCTCTCCATGAAGTAGATGTCCATAAAGAAACGTGGGTTTGGTAAATGGACATGTGACAGTGACAAAGCTACAAACAACAGAGGGTTGATTAAATATCCAACCAGACTAGAGGTGCAAATATGGCAACTTTTCTTAGCCGTACTTGCTCAATTTGACCAGAGATGGCAATTTTAGCTCATAATTTAAATTGAGATATTTTCAATGTATCGGTTTATAGGTTAAGTCTAGGTTCATATTATCTCGAGACTCAATTATTCTAAGTAACACAATATCATCTTATTTAAAAGAGTGGAGTTTTAAATAAGCCTGAACTTAAGTAGCTCAGACTCGAAATAAAAAAAACAAAACAAATTGTTCTTAATCTTTAATTTTTAAAAAATTAGCAAGGAGATAGCCCATGGCCAGCTACATTAATAGAGAACTTAACGTCCTTGACTAAGTTCTACATTAATACACATTATCTACATTAACAGAGAACTTAACATCCGTATATTTTTTATAAAAATGAAAGCTGAAACATTTTAATAATATTTTTGAAAGTTTGAGTTAGTACTGCAAAATTGAGAAAACTTTGATTTTTTTGTAATTATCCCTAAATTATTTAATAAGTTAATGATTATGATATGTTTTTATTTTCACCAACTACTGCATCTTTTTTTTTTTCCTGAAATAACAAATGCAATAGCTGAACTTTCACGTGCTATGAAGAAAAAAAAAAGGAATATCATTTTTAATTCAGATCACCTTATCTTGATTCAAATCATTCGTTTACTTTTCTTCAATTGGCAAGGCAAGTGTTACAAATTGGCTACAAGTTGTAAAACAACTACAATACACCTTCATCGCATGATTTGACAATATACCCAACATAGGGCAAGGCCATTACTTGAAAGATAAAAGCAATTTGTGAATTGCTTCAAGCTTCACCCCCTCAGAGACCCCCTGTTTTGTGCAATAATTGTTGATCTAGACAGGCTTAGCGTATGACCACAATAACTATGTATCAATAGCAAATGGAAGTTGAGTTGATGAGAGGGAATTGGATCAACATCAATGCATTCTTGGAAGAAAGAAAAGTTATCTAGATGTTCTTAAAGATTCAACTTGTTGCTTCCCACAAGGACCTTTTGTCCTGATATAAAGTCTGTATTCGTTGTATGTCATAGGAGGATAAAGTGCTGGCCTGTCCTTAGTCACAAGTTGCTTGCAAGGTTCAATGAGCATGTCACCTTTAGGGTTGTAGAAAAAGGCAAGAGACACACGATCTTGTGCTGAGTTGACAATTACTCGATGTTCCACACTCTTGTAAATAGCATTGCTCAGAACCTGTCGGATAACAATAAATCATTAGGTCTTGTTAGTCCCAATCAGGAATTCTTTTTATATCGGTAGATTCATCAAGTCGAGTGAATAATTTGACGAGGAAAAAGAAGTGTGACCTGAATTTGGTCTCCTATGTTGATGACAAAGGCATTAGGGACTGGCTTAACAGTGATCCAGCTACCACCTTTGAGAACTTGTAAACCTGCCACATTTTCGTCAGAAAGGAGTATGGTCATCCCACCAGGATCAGAGTGTGATGAGAGGCCTAATGTAAGTTCTGGTTGAGGACACTTTGGATAGGAATTAGCTCTCAAGCATGCACCAACATTGTCCTCTCCTCCAAAAGCTTTTATAAGGTAGTCCTCTTCAAGTCCAAGGTTTGTGGAGAACACCTTCATCAACTTGCCACCAAGTTCAGCAACTTGCTTTCCATATTCTGATACCAATTCCCTGCACGTGGTGAAGATTTTATGATTTGTTTTTCTAATTCAAGCCCAAATTAAAAAATCCTTTTCGTCATAGAGGAAGATTTAGTCTTAGTTGTTGTTGAGTCTCGATTAAATCAACCTTTTGTTATTCAACATGTGCATGCATGCAATTTTGTTTATTTTTTAAAGCGGCGCCGACATGTACGCGTTGTTCATAACGCAAACATGGACAAGTGAAAAGTACCAAATAAGTAATCAGTCAAAGTAAGAAGCAAGGACAGCAAGCAAGCAACCCGTGAATAGTACCAACTTGCAAGTTCAAAAGTTGGAGATCGAACTCCATGGTTGACCAAGTCAGGCCAGAGGTTTCAAGTGATGTTCTTAAAAACTTGAAGAAGGAATCAAAAATTTTCCTAAATGAAAATTTTCTTCCATTTATCAGAATCCTTAACAAAACCAGATTCGATCATAGAGTTTCAATCATATTACCTGCAAGAAGCTGGAATGGCAGGCCATTTGTTCTTGTCCAGGAGTGAAGTGGGCATGTAATTAAGAAAGAAATAGTCACTCCAATCCAAGCACGCATCTTTCTCTACTCCCAGACGACTGCCATAACCCTCATAAGTACAAGGACTGTTCGCGTACTCTTCTTTAACTTCCAAAGGCAAGTTAAAGAACTCACGCCAAACCTCTCTCGTTCTCTGCATGAGTTCATGACTCACTCCATGGTTTATCACCTGAAAGAAACCCCACTCACGACAAGCACTTGAAACCCTTTTAAGGGCATCGAAGCGAAGGCTTTGATTGTCAGAGAACACGTCCTGGAAGTCAATGACAGGAATGTTAACATTTGTTGCAGAACCTGAAGATGTTCCTGCAGGCCTGTGAGATTGTGGCTTCACATAACGTTGTGGGATAGCTCTTATGCCACTCTCCACCAGAGATTGGACTCGAACCACTGGTTCAGGCCAACTTTGTAGACAGTTTATCATTTCTTGTATCTTCTCCAACAGATGGGATCAAGATGGTTTATGGTTTTCACAAGACCGTGAATATATATGGGAATATATAGAGATAGATAGAAGAAGAAGATAGAGATATGCCAATAAAAAGCTTGTTCTTGTGGCTACGGTGTTAGTGTATCTGTGTGTAATGAAGTTAGAAACATCAAGATGTATATATAGGCAAATTGGTAGCCAAATCGGCGCCGTGAAGCACTTGATTTGTTCATCACCATTGCCTTTCTTAATAAAATCTAAAGAATTTATAGTTCAGTAGTTGAGTGTTTATGGAGTCATCCACAGAAGCTCTAGTGGGGGCATCTCGGCATGCATTGATTTTGTTGTCATCTTTTTCTCTTGCATTCACACGAATTATTTGTATGTTTACGTTTACTATGTTTAACGATTCAATTCAACCAAATATGTCAAATCAATTATTTTTCCAAATTTTTATAAAGCATATATGCATGTGAATTGTTATATGTTATTTTCATTCAATTTAATACATTATTTTTGAATCAGTCTTTCTATTAGTTAGAAATAAGGCTGCGTAATATTGGATCTCTTCAGATTCCGCTTGTCAGAGGAATTTTTATTGGGTGGTGTTGTAATTTATTTTTGTCTTAATATTAATCTTCTTTTATATTTTCTTAAACTTTTGTTGTAATTTTCTAATTTAAATCAATTTATATCTCTTATCAAGAAGAACAACAATACCTAGTAGAAATCTCGCTGAAACGCAGAGCTAGGGGAATTTATATCTCTTATCCTAGATACTAAAAGATCAAAATTCCAAAACATAAGTATATATAATATCTGTTACTCTATCTTTTTCAAAGCAAGCAGATGATTTAATTGACACTGACCCTTTATAGTTGAGTTTACAGTGATATGAGTTGGGTTTATGTTCACCATAGAAATTTATAATTGCTTTTGGTTGGCTTCCATTTGGATCTTACCTTACAATATGGTTTGCTTTTGACTGAGCACTTTCTATGTTTTTGCTGATTCAGTGATGGTTCTCTTCCACTTTATCTTTTGAGGGTTGTTTTGTCAGCAATAAATCATGAAGAAAATTAGAAAAAAAAATCAATTAAAATTCAAATAATATATATCATTACTTGAATTATTAATCTGTTAAATAATTTAATTCAAGAACAATTTTATTTTTAAAAAATAAAAATAATTATATGTATTTTTAAATTAGACCAGTAATGTGTAGGTCTTACCACAATTGGATAGACATGAATATAGAGATAGGAACAGAGAAGAAAAAACATGTAGGAGACAAGGATTTAGTGGACCAAATTATCTTGAGGAAAATAATGGTTGGTGGAATCTAGGTGTTACAACTTTACAAATTATCTTACTTTAAAGGGAAAATAATAATAATAATAATAATAATAATAATAATAATAATAATAATAATAATACATCTTAAAGTTCTAGTTGAAAGATATATAATTGGATGAAGATTAAAAACACAAATTTATTTTGAATATTTTAAAAAGTTTGAAATTAGTAATTAATAATTTCAATATTATAATTTTTAATTTGAATTAAAATAAAATAACATCAAAGACTGATAAATATTTACAACGACCATGACATCAACCAATTAAAAATTTTCTTGTTATACGAAGTCAATAATATACAATCTTATCCTTAAATAGTAGAAAATTTGTTTTGGAGTGACTCATATGGGCTGATAAATATTTATACAATAATAATAAACTTTTTTATAATATAGAAAAAGGATTAATTAGGTATTAATCAATGTAATTTTTAAAAATAATTCATAAATATTCAATAATGATAAAATCTAATATTTTTAACATCAAAATATTAAAAATTATTTAAAAATTAAAAAAACTTGGAACTTGTTCTTTTTTTTTTGCTTTGTATTAAAATAATTGGAAGGAATATTTATTAATATTAATCGATTAGAGAAGTAAAGTTCAAATTGTGAGATAGTGAAGTGACCAAATTGCGAATGCACTTAGCTGGAATTGAATTGGAAGAGCATTAGTTTGGTTCGGCCGACACCGGCAGATCATTGCCCAACTCCACTTTTCAGGGTTTACGTATTTTTCTTTTCATCACGTGCAGAATCTTAATTTGCCACGTGCTCAGCGCCAAATCGTCTTCTTCCCAAACCAGTTTTTTCTATTTTTATATTTATTTTATTGTGTTTTGGAGACTAATTTCGCTTTCTCATCTTACCATATTATTTAATCAGTCCAACCTTTATTTCCCATTTGTGAAATTAAACATTATTAAAAAACCAGACAGTTTCGTAGGTTATCTTATACTGTTTAATATTTAAAGATATAATTGTCTTATTTGCGATTATTAAAAAACTGAATTGGTTCGACTGGTTCAACAATAAAAGTTTTGAATCGATATTTTTCAATTCGGTTTATTTTAATAACTCTTATTATTAAAAATATATCAATTTATTTATTAATTATTTTAAATATTTAAGTATTAATTTATAATTGTTTTAATCAAAGGGTATTTTTATATATTCAATTTATTTTAAATTAATAAAAGATATTAATATATTTTCTAAGATTAAGAGTAAAATAATTATATCTCTTTTCAGATTTAAATTTTTATTTTTAAATATCATATTTCTCCCTATTGATATTGTTAAAAATTGACAAATTTATTAATTAATTAGATAATTTCGTAAAATATCAATTTTATAAATAAAAATAAATTAATTAATTTTCATTTAACATTCTTCTTTTTTAATTAAATTTCAAATTCTTCGAAGCGTAAAGACAGTTTCCTTTAATCATATCTCAAATTTTTTTGATTTTATCAAATAGTTAAAACTTCTTGTCTTACCGATTTAATTTCCGGTCCAATTTTTAAACCATCGGTCGTCATTCAAAATTCTTAGGTCCAAACTTGAATTCTCATAAATTTTAATAGGTATGTCATAAGCATAAACGAATTGTCATACTAAGTTCACCTGCTTTAATTTTTGTAAGCAAAATTCAACTAACTGGTTTTAATTGTTTAATTATGAGATTATGACATTTGGAGTTCATTATTTTGCACTTAGAGCCTTGAATCACGGCACAAAGATTTGTCCAACCAAGTGTGGAACATAACAGGCTAGATTCATCTCCTCATAAACGTTACTTATGCATGAAAACAAATAAAAATCAAAGTCATCGCCCCAATATCTACGCAGTGATATCAGTTTTAGTCGTCTTTATGAACATATTTATGATATTATATATATACATTGATGATAGTCATTTCATCTATATATATATATATTGTGGGAACTAGCATTTCATGAACTACCAATCGAGCTATTCACTCATCTAGAAGATTGCACCATTTGTTATATTATGACGAAGCCAGAAGTTTAAGATAAGCGGGTCTAAATATTTAATTTTTTAAATTTTAAGGGCTCAATGCACCAATGGGCTTCAAATAATTCCATCTTTATAT
>JANIPN010000004.1:62313236-62327041 GCA_027478595.1 Erythroxylum anguifugum
CCAAGCCCCTTCGTAAAAATGTCCGCCAACTGATCCTTTGTTGAGATGTGTCTAGTTTCCACAAAACCATTCTGAATACTTTCTCTCACAAAATGACAGCTAGTCTCTATGTGTTTAGTCCTCTCATGATAAACTGGATTTGTTATGATTTGTATTGCTGCCTGATTGTCACAATAAAGAACAACGGGTTTATTGCCCTTGATTCCTAGTTCTGCTATCAGTCCAAGTAACCATTTTAACTCAGCAACAGTGAAAGCCATGCTTTTGTATTCAGCCTCTACTAAAGACCTTGATATTATACTTTGTTTCTTTGATTTCCAAGAAAGTAGAGAGTTGCCAAACTTAATACAAAATCCTGTCACAGATTTCCTTGACATAAGGCAAGATGCCCAATCAGAATCACAATAAGCAATTAACCTTGGATTTTCTGATGAATTGAGAAGAATTCCCTGTCCTGGATTCCTTTTGACATATCTAACAACTCTCAATGCGGCTTCATAATGAGATTTTTTTGGTTTATGCATAAATTGACTCAAATGTTGAACACTATAAGTTATATCTGGTCTAGTATGTGTCATATATAGAAGTTTCCCAGTGAATCTCTGGTAAACTGTAGCATCTGTCAAGACTTCATCATCAACTTTCAACTGTAAAGATTCATCAAAATCTGCAATAGTTAACTTTAGATTTTGTTCCAATGGAGTAAATGTTGGCTTTGCTCCAGTTAATCCAAGATCTTTAATCAACTCAAGTGCATACTTCCTCTGACTTAACACTATACCTTTATTTGATCTTGAGACTTCAATCCCAAGAAAGTATCTTATGTTTCCAAGATCCTTCATTTGAAATTCTGATGCAGTATGGCCTTCAATTAATCAATCAAGCCACTGTCATTTCCAGTTATTAACAAATCATCAACATAAATCAGCATAATGACTAGTTTAGAACCTTCACTCTTAGTAAACATAGAGTAATCATGTTTACTCTAAGTATAACCATTATGAACAAGAGCCTCGGTTAACTTTAAATTCCATTGCCTGGACGCTCGCTTCAAGCCATATAGGGATTTGAGTAACCTGCATACCCTATTCTCCCCTTGGTTGCCAAATCCCTGAGGTAAAGCCATAAAAACTTCTTCTTGCAAATCTCCCTGCAGAAAAGCATTATATACATCCATTTGGAATAAAGGCCAGTGAAACATAGCAGCAAGAGCTATAACAGTTCTAACAGTAACATGCTTGGCCACTGGAGAGAAAGTGTCTTGAAAGTCGATGCCCTCTTGTTGACTATACCCTTTGGCCACTAATCTGGCCTTAAACCTTTCCACTTCCCCATTGGAATGATATTTCACCTTATAAACCCATTTGCAGCCTATGGGAGTTTTGCCAGAAGGTAAAGGAACCACCTCCCAAGTGCCATTGTTTTCCAAAGCTTGGATTTCCTGTTGCATAGCCTCTATCCAACACTTATGTTTAATTGCCTTAGAATAAGTGGTAGGTTCAATGATACTAGAAATAGAAGTTGCAAAATGTTGTGAGTGAGGTGGTAAATGATCATAAGAAATATGTAAAAGGTACTGACCTTTCGTGATTGCAAGTGAAGAGGATGAAGGGGATTGAATTGTGCATACATAATCTTTGAGCCAGGTTGGTGGAGCAGTCAATCGAGTGGATCTTCTCAAAGGTTGAGGTGATAAAGGAGGAAAATTAATGTCATCAAGGATTAAAGGTCTGGGTGAGAGGAAGGCATGGGTGCAGGTTGAGGTGATGACAGGAATGGTCAGATTTGGATGAAGATTTAAAAATTCATGATCCTCTATTTGACCAAAATCAGTGACATTAACAGGGAACATTGGTTGATCTTGGACAGAAAGTTTGAAGGGAAAAATATGCTCATGAAAGACAACATCCCTGTTGACAAAGAATGTCTTGGAGACTAAATTAAACAGAAGATAACCCTTTTGAACAGGTGAATAGCCAAGGAAAACTGAAGGGATGGCTTTAGGAGAAAATTTGTCATGATACTGTGGGACAGTAGCATAGCAGAGGCAACAAAAAACTCTGAGATAATTTAGGTACGGTGGTTTTTTATGGAGGACTTCATCAAGAGATTTCCAGGATAAAACAAAAGAAGGTAACCTATTGATAATATAACAAGCAGCTAAAACACTCTATCCCCAAAACTTTGATAGTAAGTTGGCATGAAATTTTAAGGCTCTAGCAGTTTCAAGTAAGTGTCGATGTTTACGCTCTGTAACCCCATTTTGTTGGGGAGTATCTATACAGGAACTTTGGTGAATAATACCAAAGGAAGTCAAAAGAGAATTACATTCAAAGTTGAAGAATTCACTACCATTGTCACTCCTAAGTCTTAATGGTGGCAGCAAACTGAGTTTGAACTAAGGTAAAGAAGGATTTCAATGTAGTGGAAGTTTCATGTTTGTTTTTTAGTAAATAGATCTATGTCATTCTTGTAAAGTCATCCACAATGGTAAGGAAAAATCTATGACCACTATGAGTTGACACTCGAAAAGGTCTCATAAATCAAGTTATAGTGAAAATCTGGTATGTATAAGACATTTGTGAGGGTTTGACTCGGTGCCAATCTATGAGTTCCTATATGAGTGACAGAGGTGGATTTTCTATTAGGCAACTGAACACAAGAATTGTTAGAAGCAGTAGCAATAGGAGAATCCAAACAATTGAAATCAAATGTCATATGATTGGTGGCTCCTGTGTCAAGGATCCACCCCAGTTTAGTGGAATTAGAAGTAGAAACAATACCTGCCATGTTTACCGAAGCAGAAGTGGATGGTTCATTATGTAACAGTTGAAGTTGTTGTTGATATTGTTCAGTCGTAAGAACAGGTGCAGAAGGAGGCTTGACAGTAGCTATCTCTATATCTGGCATCTTATTAGAGGAAACAACATTGTTAGCAACAGGTTTCTTTTTTGTAAATTTAAACTCTGGTGGAAATACAATCAACTGATAACAATTAACACGTTTATGTCCCTTGACATGGCAATGATCCCAGTAACCATTGAAGTGTGGTTTCGTATTACTCTGAGAGGAGGAATAAAGTGCAGTGGGCTCAGCAGAAGACAACATCGTTGAAGAAAGTTTACGCTGAGACTCTTCTCGAACCAACATCAAGTATGCTTGATTAACGGAGGGAAGAGGTGACATGAGTAATATCTGACTTCGAACGTTGGAGTAGGAATCATTGAGACCCATTAACAGCTGAAATAGACGCTATTGAAGAAGGTGGTTGGAGGTCTTCCGAGAAGTATCACAGTCACAAGTAGAGAAGGGAACCAACGCATCATACTCATCCCATAGAAGACGGAGCTTTGTGAAATAAATGGAGATGGAAGTGGTACCTTGAAGATGCGAAGAAATTGTTTGATGAAGATAATAGATATAAGATCCGTCGACTTTGTCAAATCGTTCCTTAAGATCTTGCCAAACAAGGGAAGCACCGGAAGCAAGAACAATGCCAGCAGATAGATCTTTACAGACGGTGTTTAAAATCCATGAGAGAACGATCGCGTTACAACGATCCCAGTGAGAGTGAAATTCAAGAGGAAGCTCAGATTTCTTACAAGACCCATCGACAAATCCCAGTTTGTTTTTGGCCAGAAGGGCAATGCGCATGGAGCGGCTCCAAATGTTGTAGTTTTCAATGCCCAGAAGTTGATGAGAAACGAGTAGGGCGCTTGGTGTATCCGAGGGATGCAAATACAGAGGATGATTAAAATCCAGCGCCCCAGGTGTTTGAGAAAAAGCCATCACGAAAGAGGGACGAAAAACCAGAAGAAAACGTGAACTGACGATGACCAAAAGAAGGTGGAAGTCGTCACCCACTCTCTAATACCATGTTAAAAAACAATACACCAGAAGAAATAAAAGAGAAAGATGAAGGTTTTTCATTGATGTTATTGCAAAAAATCGACCCAGCCTAGATATAAGGTAGGGGTCTAACAAACTTTTTGCAAAACGACAAAAATAATCATTATCTATATAACAAAAAAAACATTTATTTATATATTCTCAACATTAATATACTTTAAATAATATTTATATGCATAAATAATTTTTCTTATAAAATAAGATATAGTTAAAATTAAAATTACTTTTTATTTTTATGTTATCAAAAAGTATGTTGTATGAAACTCTTTTAAAAAAACTCCTTTTTAAATGACAATTAAACAATCAATTGTCTTCTTAGCAAAATTCTGCTGAGAAAAATCTACAGAAAAACTCTAATTAAATAAAATAGGGTAATAATTGATTAAGGATCATCCCACGTATCACTATCTCCTTTTTTATATCCTACGTCTCAAGTGGTGGGAGTGCCAAGTCCCGATAAACTTTGTTGGAAATTGCCTAACGACTTTAAGAACATAAATTTGAATAAACCTATTCGTGAACAAAATTATTGCAACCTTGAAGTACTATCAAAGAACTATTGAAATTCGAAGTCGGCTCAAATAAATACAAAGAAGCTTGGACCCAACCACGTCCCAATCATTCAATTCTTCATTGAAGCACAAGAGCCATATGTCTAGGGTGTGCATCCTGTAACCGAAAAAGAAAAAGAAAGGTAGTTGGGCATCACTAACTCATCTATTATTGCTTTTAATGAAAAGTAAATTTATTTTGCCAAATACCAACTTTATTTATTTCAATTTAAAGACGTGTTTTAAAGTAAAATATTCCAAAATTATCACGTATGATGTAAAAAGTTATATTTTGTCTCGTCAAAAAAAGGAAGTTATATTTTGAAACGTATAATTATAATTCGATACAAAACGAAAGACTTTGAAGCAAACTAATATGAGATAAATTATATTTACGTTGAATTTTTTAAACATTAAACTTCTTGTTTTATCGATTTAACCTTCAGTTCGATTTTTTGAAAATTGATTTTTATAATTATTCTTGTCAAATATTGTATAATTATCCTTTTGTATGGATAAATAATTCATTATATGTTGGTATAATTTGAGTAATATTGTCCATAATATTACTTAAATTATAATATGCACATCCTTTAATGAGTTTTTCTATAGCTGGTTCCCTATTTACCTTTAGTAAACAATGTAAAAGGACATCCATGCAAAATGTGTAATACGAGTGAATGTGCACAAGTTTTACAAGTAACTCTTGATCGCTCACCTCCATACCACTAGTCGTGGCCTTCGCATCATTCCATCACTTGGCTTGTCCTTTTTGACCAAAGCATATAAACTTTAGGGAAATTTGATTCGTACCCACAATGTTTGGTCCGTATATGTGACTAAGTGTTGGGTTGGCATGTCTCTTCATTAGATATCAATTGGTCGGCTGTTCGGTACTTTGGTTAGATGTCAATTAATGGAATGAGATGGAACGTAACTCACTTCTATCATTTGAAAGGAAGTTCTATAATAGAATAGAACGGAATGAGATGGAAGCAGAGAGTTTTATGTTACGTTCCGTTCCATCCTAAACAGTGAAAATAAGAAACCTCCAATTTGGGAGGTTTAGGACGGAACGTAAATTAATAAATATATACTACCTAATATACCTTTAATAATTTTTCGTAATACCAATTATTTCTCCTTACCCTAATAACAACCAACATATTTCTATATAGTTATTAGTTTTTTCGTAATACTAATTATTTCTCCTTACATAATTCAAATTATTTCTATATAAATAAAAACATAAATAAATTATTTTTAAATATAAATCACAAATAATAGAATAGAATAAAATAAATTTTATTAAATAATTAATAATATTATTTTTATATAAATAAACATAAAATAGTTATTATTTTATTATTTTATTATTAAAGTTACAACTGTGACTTTTTTATTGGACATAATTTCTGTTTTAAAATCATAGCTTTAAACCTCATGTAACAACTATTTTAATGTAATGGGTATAATAGTCATTTATTATACATTACATTTAATTCCATCAATCTTCCAAATAATATTTTACTATATTACATTATGAACCATTCCATCATTTCCAAACAACTTTTCACTATATTACATTCTATTCTATTATAAACCGTTCCGTTCTGTTCCATTATATTTTATTCCATTATATTAATTAACATCTAACCAAACAAGCTCTTAATGTACTCTTTTTAACACTTACATGCTAGAGTAAAAGATAAATTAAAAAAAAGTGGCTACCACATGAATAATGAGATATTGACTTCCTAGTTCCTTGCCAACAAGTTGATAAGCACACACAAAAAATTAATATATCAATTTTACGTATTTAGTGAGATTTTCACTTAAATATGAATTTTGGAGAGAGTCGATAGTTCACAACCTTACTCGTACATAATATAAAGATTGTTTTTTAATACACTCACATGTAGTGTAAATTAATAATAATACAAAATATTAATAAATACGTAAAACTAAACATATAAAAATATGTATTGATTTTTTTTTTTTTGTATCTACCCACTTTACAATAAAATAATAAAAAAGTTAGTATTAATTAGTTCGAGTAGGTCACTTAATTTTAAGATTATCTTTTTTTAGAGTTATAAAATTAAATAATTTATGTTCCACTGTCTTTTAGTACACTTTTTCTCTTCTTGTCACATTCCCATCATTCTATTCTATCTATGATTCCTAGTTTTCCACTTACCAAATCCACAAAAAGACAATGAAAAGAGTGCAGTACTAATTGACTTGAGTGGATCACTTTATCTTAAATTAATAACATATTTGACGCACATGATTAAAGAATCATGTGATAAGTACCGATGATTTGATTCTTTTCTATAATTAGATTCTCAATTTTTAAAGTTTTAAAATTAAATAATATATAATACATAATTAAAATTAAATAATTTATATTTTATTATCCTTTGTAAATATGTTCTCTTCTTACCAAAATTCAACACAAACAGAGCATAAAGTTTCTCACTTTGCAATAATTTAAAAAAGGTCATAATTTATGCAGTATTTCCTTTGTATTGTTACAAAGAGACTGTTTATATTACTTAAACATGCGACCTTATGTTCACAAAAGAGTAACATTACCAGCTACTCTAAAGCTCACCTTTGTATATTCTCATCTTATCATGTTTCTAGTATTCTGCGGTAAGTAGTTTTCTACTTATTAAATCCACATAAAACAATGAAAAGAGTCTAGTACTACATATTTGAATTAATTAGTAGTACTAATTATAACGATAATTAAAAAAATTAAACTAGTTCAACCAGTTTAATCATAAAAATCTTGAATTGATTAACTATTATGTTCAGTTTTTAATTTTTTAGTTTGATTTATTTTCATAATGCTTATATTTATAACTTACCATTTTATTAGTTAATTAGCTAATTTTATAAATTAGTTATTTTTTCTTTTAACTGTTTCTTTTTAATTAAATTTTAAATTCTTCTATAAATAATTACACTTTCCTTAAATTATATTTTAAAACTTTTAATTTTATTCAAATTTTAGCTAATCTTATAACAGCCTGGTCAAATATTTTAAACCTTAAATTTTTTAACGAAAAAGCTACTTTTTGAGCTTAGTTGGAGGTGATGACCGATTGATGAATCGAAAGTTTTAGATAAGTTTCAAAAAGCTTGAGATTGGTCCTGGTCAAATTGAACAACTCTATAATTGCTAAAATCCATCTTGTTTGCTCCAATCATTTGACCCGACTAACAACTCTATAATTGCTAAAATCCATTTCGTTTGATCCAATCATTTGACCCGACTATCAAAATCCAAAGCTGCGCCTAACAAAGGCACGCCAAATCAATCATCTGTGTCATTTCTTCGGTTCGAAGCCTGTGAATTTGAGATCGCCTGTTTTGGATTATCTGTGCCCTTCCTCTGTGAAAATTAATGAAACAGGATTAGAATGGAAAGAGGATCTGTTCCACTAACAAGACGATAACTCCATTGATGAAAACTTGCTCTTGGACCCAGAAACTAAGTAACACGTGCAATATACTTTTAGGATTGCAAGAAATAATAAGAATTGTTAGTTGATGTGAAGTTTTCAATTTCGGCGCCGCAGCAACTTTAATCGTGATGGAATATCGAACGACTGCCGTGACCTACATAAACGTGCGAATGAGACGAATTGAAATAAGGTTGGAACGGCAAAACCTTCGAATGATGGTTAAGTAGTTGGTTCCCTTGTTTTCGTAATTATTTATAATATTACTTGTAATTATATTTATATTATTTTAACTTTTAATAATTAAAAATTTGAATAAGTTCTGCTTGAAAACTAAACTAAAAAATTGGTCGGTTTAATGTTGAAAATTTTGGACCGACCATTTTTTGTTTTAATTTTAGCTTTTTAATTTGATTCATTTTAATATTTTTATTGTTAAAAATTGATAATTTTATTAATTAGTTGATTGATTTTTGTAAACTAATGAATTTTTATAAACTAAAATAAATCGATTAATTTTTATTTAATAATTTTTTAATTAAACTTTAAATATTTCGACAAATAAGGATAGTCTCTTTCAATCATATTTCAAAATTTTCAATTTTATTTAACCTTTAACTAGTTTTATTACTGTTGAATATCGGTTAAACTTCTAAATCTTAAATCTCTTATATTAACGGTTTAATTTCCGATGTAGTTTTTAAAACATTAATAATTTTATAATTATTTGTAATTACCAAGTATAATAAGTCACAAATTGTTAATTTTTTAACGATATTTCTTATTTAATGTCTAATTCTTTAAAGTTTTTAATTGAGTATCTTATCTGTCAAAAACTGAATAACTCAGGTTAAAATATTAATTTTATTTATATTTAACGGAATATGTAAAAACTGATATTTAAAAGAGTTCACATGACATTTTCTTTCTTTCTCAGTATTGAATAAGTGATTCACTAATGTATTTATTATAGGAGATTCAAAAATTAAATTTTAAATTGAATTGTTTGATTTTTAAAAATAATAGATATTAAATATTAAAATGAAAGAATAATGTTTTTGGCACTTTTTAATTTATGATTCCTAATTATATAATAACTTACAATTATAATTTAAATTTTTTGTTTATGAATATGAAGTTGTTCTTAAATTTTTGTTTACAATTATTTCTTTTTGTTTTCCAAATTTAAAATCCAAAAATAAGAAAAATCCTAATACATACATAAATACATTTTTTTTTAATTTTTAGTCCTCCATATCATTGTGAGCTGTTTTAATTTTGCTGGACGACAAACATATGCCTCCCACGTCACACGGTAAGGGAAAGGGCCGACAACAGTGAGCAAAAAGGGTCAAATGCATATATCCACATCCATTGTGTAGATACCCACTCATAAGAGTGATGCCCTTTTCCTTAAGATTGTAACTCATTTTAATATTAAAAAGAATACTTGATTAGAAGTTGCACTCGAGGGATGATATTTGGGTCGGAGCTTGTCTTATCTCATTCTGATCTTGCCCGGTCTAAAGTCAACAGGTCAGATTCGAGTTAATCGTGCCTAGGGCCTTGGGCTAAACTAGAAGAAAACCACATATGTAGAACACGATATCGTTTTGCAAAAAACGACACTCTTTTCTATTTTCTAATTTAAAAATTAAAAACATCAGATAGGCCGGCCAAGTCGGGCTTCAAGCTGCCTTGGGCCCAACTGTCTCAGATAACGTACTAGATTATGTTTTTAATTTAACTTTAAACTGTTAATTCGTTAAGGCCCCGTTTGGTTGACAGGAAAGTAAAGTTAATCTGGAATCGAATTCTTTGGAAAATAAATCTATAGAAAAGTAAAGATATTTACATGTTTGGATACGTATAAAAATTTTAATAGAAAAATCTGGTGGTTTTTTATTATGATGTTTGGTATGCAATAGTATTTTATAGAATATAATTTATTTTAAACTTATTTTTCCAATTATAACCTTTTTACAAACAAAACAAAAATCAAATTAAAAATCCGATAATAATTTCACTATAAAACTAAGTCCAACGGGAAATTAAAATCTTGGAACTTGCTAGGTGAATCCAAAATGATTCTCTGCGAGCCTTTGCCGATTCGTAGCTGTCCTTGTATACATCTCAATCCATTTTCTCGGCATCCAAACAGAGCGTTTCCCACCTTCATCAAGTCCATGACCTCCGGCTGATCTACGGCCACCGCTTCTTCACAACCCCAGCGGCCTGTGTCTGCTTTCGAGACCCGAGTCTCTCTTGTCTTGGTTCTCGCTACCCAGGCGTCCACTGTTTCTCAGCAACGTAAAAACTGTTTCTTTTGCTTCAATTTAAGTCCGTTGAGTGTTCTCAGTCTCGCTACCCAGGCGTTCACTGTTTCTCAGCGATGTAAAAACTGTTTCTTTTGCTTCAATTCAAGTCCGTTGAGTGTTCTTAGTTTTTTGAGAAAAAACTCTGTTGAGTGTTGTTTCTAAATTTCATTATTTTTTCATAGTTTTCTTTGAGTTGGCAAATGAGACTGCCAAGTATGTATTCCCTAAAAGGTTTGAAAGCAGGAACATGGAAGAAGCCTTGATGGCAGGTAACTTTTTTATCACTCTTGATTGTTCAATTAATGTGAACAATTCTGTTCCATTCGGAAAGATTTATCTTCAGATGGAAGTCGAGTTGAGGATCTGTTATATATTTGTAATGCGAAAAAAGATAGGAAGAAGAAGGGAATTAATATGAAGCCTAAACCTGGCGACAGAGAGCTCGACTCCTGCACCATTCGTGGCACGAACAAACTCGTCGAAGGTCCTCTTTTCCACGGTCGAGATATTCTTCAAAATTTGGACTTCGTCTTTGCTGATTCCTTTATTATGCAGTCGGTGATTGTGTGTTTTGAAGAGGTGGTCGTGGTTTTTTAAAGAATAAGATGAATATTTGAAGAGGGGAAGAAAAGAGCTAAAGTCGTAATGAGTAGACGAAGAATATCTGGTTGTGTTTTTAAAAAAGAGTTCCTGTAGAATAAGAATATTAGAAGAGAAGGAAGTGTTTTTAATAAAAGAGCTGTTTAAGAGTTGGAAGTGGAAGAAGGGTTAAATTGACCAGTATACTTTTTAGATTAAATTCCCGAGGAAAGTAATCAAATACCAAGGGGGTGTTGGTATTTACAATCCTAGGAAAGTGCTACTATTTTCCTTAAATTAGGAAAGTTTTTACTTTCCTAACTACTCAAAAAAATGAACCAAACGTAAAAATTTAAATTTTAGGAAAAAAATTACTTTCCCTGGCAACAATCCGTGCCAACCAAACTGGGACTAAGTATAATCCAACTGAAAGTTTCTAAAGGGGTGTAGTATCCCAAAATCTTGCTTGTAATTGTATATGTCGGTAATTAGATATAAAACAACTGTATTGTCAATTGTTAGTTTTCCAGCACAAATGGAAATAGAAAAATAAATACGAAATTAAAACTATCAACATCCGAAATTTGATAATGCAGTTCGACACACTTTGCCTACGTTTGCGGGGCTCTCACCCAACTTAATACTTTCACTAACGACAATAGTTTTATACAAGGCTTTACTGAGCCGACACCACTTAACCCTTGACACCATCTCACGTCTTCACAGCCCGTGAAAGTATTTCACACCCAATAACCCGATCGACTCGTATTAACCTCAACAGAAGATTTTTTCAATAATTTTTAATGAAAAAGACAATAAATAAACAACTCAAGTGATTAAAATAAATTAGAACAAGAACGAAAATATTTGAGATATAAAAGAACAACTTCTCTATAATTTAACTCCTTTCAAGATAGATCTAAAAATCGTTCACCAAGTGAATAGCCTAATCTGATGCCTAGATTGCGTGAAACTCCAATTGAAATCAACTACACCCAATTTTCCAATCAACCACAAGAAGATCAAAAGAGAAACACAGCATCTACTCAAAATCAACTTTATCTCTTATCTGGCCAACATGAGACAATTCCATCCATGAACAAAGACTTGGGTTGCACGAAGAACTCAATGGGAAGTAAGCTACTTACCCACGTGATATTAAATTTTTTTAGTTTTGATATTAAAATTTTGTAATATTAAGATCAATTAAAAAAGTAACAATCACCTCTGACTATCGATTCAAATGTGAATAACTCGTTCTCCTCTCTTTGAAATAAGAGGCACTAAGAATGTGAATAAACAATAATTTTTAAAAAACAGTTCAATATTTTGATAAATAAACATGTTCATTTCAAAAGTTCGTTATTGTAGGTAACTTCAACAAAAGATTGGACTAAAATGTTTCAATTTTTAATTTTTAGCAAAAATAAATTTTCTGTTAATACGAATAATGTGATAAGCTGCATTAAATTATTTTTTAACTGTGTGACTATCACATATTGTATTTGTGTCACGCGTGAATTTTAATATTTAAGAAATTTAAAATACTAAAAATTCTAAAATAATTACAAATTAAAATATACGAAGGAGTGTCATTATTTTAGAGTTTTTGATATTTTAAAAATTATTAAACCATGAGAATATTTGAATCTAAATTTAAATTATAAAATAACTTTTAGAAAACAATGAGATCACTTAATGATCTATAATTTATGCTTTATTCGCTTGGAAAAAAGAGGCAATAAAGTTACCACGACCAAAATTAATTGCAAAAATGATGAATCAAAACTAAAAAACGGAAAATAATAATTATAGTAAAGAAGGAAATTGCATTATAAAATCAGAATTATACGGATCAAGCAAGTTCGAATTACCGTAACAAACAATCTATTAATCCGAAGGTGTCGCGAAGAAAAATAAAAATCTACAAGCCATGTAATTGATTCAAAGTGTAAATCCTTCATGAAATCTTATATTAAAAGAATTTCTAGCACATGGATTTAGTTAAAAGAAAAAAAATAAAGAAGAATAAGCATAATGTTTTAAAAGTTGGAGCGGAAGTTAAATCTAGGATGGCAAGCTCGACGTATATCGACAAAACAACTTCGTTTTGAATTTTTTTTTTAAATTAATAATTTGTGTTGGCCCTGATGGGGCTAAAGATAGCAAGGTCAAGTCTGGTGGCTTGACCTATTGTCATCTCTAGTTAAACGGTAAGATAAAAAGTTAAAAATTCAACAAAAATTAAACCGTCATAAAATTGACTAAATATTAAATAAAATTAAAGAATTTGAAATATGATAAAAAGAGATTTTTTTTAAATATGATTAAAAGATATTGTATTTACCTATCAAAGAATTTGGAGTTAAATTGAAAAAGTGATTATTAAATAAAAATTAATTGATTGAGTTTTGTTTATAAGAATTTATTATTTTATAAAACTTGACTGATTACTCATTCGAACAAAAAAAATAAATATTGACTGATTAATTAATAAATTGATTGATTTTTAATAACAATGGTTATTAAAATAAATTGAATCGAAAAGTTCGATCAGATTTTATTGTTTTGATTGAGTTGGCAAAAAATATTATATTAAGGAAATAAAAGGGAGATATTAAAAAAAAAAGATAGAAGAAATCAACTAAAAATCAAAGAGGAGGATCTTGCGCCTGAAGCTATAAAAGGAGGAGGGAGTTGCATGTCAAAGATATAGAGATTGTTCTTATTTCTTTCAATTCATTATTGTATTCTAGACTTCTCGGAGAACTATGTTTAAGAACTCCAATTTTGTTCTTTCTACAGCCATGATAGCTTAGTCTTCTTCGATTGAAGGCACAATCAAGATTGGTTTCCAAGTCGTGAGATTTTAGCCTTCAAGTAAATTCCTTGCCAATGTTTATGAATTTCCAGATTTATTTCTAAGGTTTTTCTTGATTGTTGTTACAATAGGATCCTTGTGATAGCATCTGAGA
>JANIPN010000004.1:62327141-62344917 GCA_027478595.1 Erythroxylum anguifugum
TAGAGAAGAAGTTATGACCAAAAGAATCAAACATGGCTTTGTCCTCAATCATATTGAACCTATCTTGGGACAATTGGAATAACTTTCACTATGGACATCATATTAGAGTTTTCTTTACATGGTTTGAAAGATAACTTCAAGATCTATAACTTTTATGAAGACCTTGAAGACAAATTCTATCATCAAAAGGGTCAAAAATAGAATAGACGATATGACATCATTTTGAGACGAAAGTGACGTCATCAGAAGATACAAGATTGGAAAAATTGTCATACCTTTCCCTACAGATATCTGATTAAGGTTTTCTTTAGATGGTTGGAAAGAAGACTTCAAGAGATATAACTCTCATGAATACCTCAAAGGCAAATTCTATCATCTAAAGGATCAAAAGTAGAACAGAATATATGATGTCATTTTGAGACGAAAGTAACGTCATCAGACGATATAAGGTTAGAAAAATTGCCATAACTTTCCATACAGATATCGGATTAAGGTGTTCTTTAGATGGTGGGAAATAAGACTTCAAGAGCTACAACTCATAAAGACCTTGAAGACAAATTCTATCATTTGAAGGGCCAAAAGTATAACAGAATATATGATGTCATTTTGAGACGAAGGTGACGTCATCAGACGATACAAGGTTGGGAAAATCGCCATAACTTTCCATACATATATCGGATTAAGGTGTTCTTTAAATTGTTGGAAAGAAGGCTTCAAGAGCTACAACTCTTATGAAGACTTTAAAGACAAATTCTATCATCTGAAGGGTCAAACATAGAACAGAATATATGACATCATTTTGAGACGAAAGTGATGTCATTAGATGATACAAGGTTGGGAAAATTGCCATAACTTTCCCTACAGATATCGGATTAAGGTGTTCCTTAGATGGTTGGAAAGAAGACTTCAAGATCTACAACTTTCATGAAGATCTTGAAGACAAATTCTATCTTCTGTATGGTAAAGAATGGAATAGAAGACAAAAGATGAATAGTAACTAAGACGATAGAATGAACAGTGACTTCGTCTTAAATGAACAGTGACTAAGACGATAGAATGAACAGTAACTTCATCTTAGATAAACAGTGACTAAGACGATAGAATGAACAGTAACTTCGTCTTAGATGAACAATGACTAAGACGATAGAATGAACAGTAACTTCGTCTTAGATGAACAGTGACTAAGACGATAGAATGAACAGTGACTAAGACGATAAAATAAACAGTAACTTCGTCTTAGATTAACAGTGACTAAGATGATAGAATGAACAATGACTAAGATGATAGGATGAACAGTAACTAAGACGATAGGATGCACAATAACTTCGTCTTAGATGAACAGTAACTAAGACGATAGTTCTTCCTTCTTTCATTTGCATCGTTTTACCTTGCTTCATCTTACTTTGCTTTCGTCTTACTTTTCTTTCGTCTTACTTTTTCATCTACACATAAAAAGATCATAACTTTTGACTCAGATGTCCAAAAACTTTATACTATATACCGTGGGAAAGATAAAAGAAAGATCTACAACTTTCAAGCAAGAAACTTTGCCAAAATCTATCTAGATTAATCCAAATTTTCTCCCGAAATCAGAACATGAATTTTCATTCAGCTCCCAACGGTATTGCACCCAGTCCTTAACTTCATGAAAATTTGAGACTCTTAGAGACATAATTGAAATTCGATGTCTTCATTAGAAATGTAGCCATATATCTCTAGTTTAATCCAAATTAATAATCATCTCGTTTGGGCAACTAGAGAAAACATTGTGGCTAAAAGACTGAAGTATACTCAGTGAACATTTTCTAAATCATCTACCAGTTCCGTTTCCAAATCTTTCCTTTTTACAACTCATACCAAGATCACCTTTTTCTATTGCATTTACTCTTCATTCTCACCTTCATTTCAAATCAATGTCCTCCATAAAGAAAATTATCATCCATGACTAATCATGAGCACTAATGACTGAACATACACATATATACTTATTCTTCATCAATTTGCTGCACAATTTCAACTTCATTTACTTATAAATTTCACCTTAACTCTTTCTATTTCAAAAATCTCTTATCCACCAAAACACCATAGCAAATTATGAATCTATCCACTTTTATCATTCTCTACTTTACTCTTGTCTATAAATTCTTGGTTCAAGAACTTTCATTTATTTGTTCTTAACTCGTGACTAATCACCAAAATTTCTTATTCAATGGTTCTAATCTTTCACAAAAAGTTCGGGGTCCAACATATTGACACGTCGTAAGGTCATCCTGTTAACAAGATCCGATCATTGTTAGGACTAAATTGCCTTGCCTTCAGCATGCCAAGTAGTTGAAGGAAGACAAATTGATGCAAAATGCTTTGGACAAAGTTTCGGTAATTTTTCAACTTATTTAATTATATACATTTTTCCTTATTTAAAGACTAATTTCATTGTTGCTTGTTGTTCACTGATGAAGCTCAATATCGTCGATATCGATAACCCTGAAGTTTCAAGCTGTGTGACTTCATTGTTGAAACAAATGGTCAAAGGTCATTGTTATCGAATATTTAAATACTATAAATTTTTTCTTTTTGATGAGGAGGTAAGGAGACATTTTCTCAAACGGATGTCTCCAGAAAATTGAAGCTAAATGTGTGATTATTGGGTCTCTGCCAATATAAAGGTTTGACTTCTTTCTCTTCACATTTAGCTTCCACTAACCTTGTTTCACAATTTAATGACTATTTCTTTTCTTTATTTTGGAAAAGTGTGAGAAAGTCAAGATTAATAGAGGAAAAAATGAAAACTCCTTATAACAAAGGCTCTAAATCATTTGTTGTTATATGAAAAGAATATGTAAGTTCTTTATTTGGAAGTTATAATTATATTAGTAAACACAATAGTATTTATTGTATTTTCAATTAATTTTTCATAAAACAGAGTGAGAAGGAACTATATGGACAAGAGTGTGATAAGATCACACTATCTAAACTCACTCACTATAAGGAAGGTCAATGGTGGATATTAGAAGAAGCGCAAAATAACTATGTAAGTATAAAAATATGTTTAAATCTTAAGTTTATTTATTTATGTAGTACTAACTAATAATATTTGAATTCAATATTGATTTTTTAAACTTTATAGTAAGATGTTGGAGTTGTTGCAAAGATCATTGGTTGATAGAAATAAGCTAAATATAGGTGACATTTGCAACAATGTACTTGGTACATGATCTAGTTACATCAAAGGTCTTGGATTTGGTCCTAAGCCAACTACTTCATCGTCATCAAAGCCAACATATGTTGCCTATCTTCAAGGGGAGAACTAATTACTTAAGGCTAAATTACAATGAAATGAAGAAAAGTTAGAATGTAATAAACAAAAGTTAGACTGTACTGAATGAAAGGTAACCAAGCTTGAAAAGATGGTTAAACTAATACTTGGCCTAAGTTATATAAGTAGTAGTGATGATGAAAACAAGTCTTAGTTTGTACATAAATTGTAATTAGCATTTGATTATATTTTATTTTTATATAAAATGCTTCTATTTTCTAATTATTTTTAATTATATTTTCTTTTAATAAATTATAAAACAAAAAATCTAAATATTACAAACAATTACATGGATTAAAACTGTTACCAATAATTAAAATTAGCATAATAATAATTTTTATTAAAAAATAAAAAAAACGCAGCTAAAAAGATTTGGTTATGTTTCTAAAATCGTTACCAAAACTTTTTAGCTACGTTTATAAAAACTTCGTCAATAACTTTTAGCTACATTTTAAAAAACGTAGCTAAAAAGTATTTGCTACGAGTATTTAATTGTCACCAATAGTTCGGGCTTCGATTAAAGATTCGTCGCCAAATATTATTACCAACATTTACGATAACGTAGCTAAACCAAGGCGTACCAAAATAGTATTGGTGACGATTTGATTTATCCTCGCCTATATCTTTTCGCTGCGTATTCATCTCGTAGCTAAATTTAATTTGGAACCATTAATTTAGTAAAAATGTCACCTATAATTAATATTTTGCTACAAGATTTTACAACAATTTGAGCGATGAATTGATATCGTCGCGAAATATTATTGGCTACGAATTTAGATCTTTTAGTGATGAAAATTTTGGTCACCAAATGCCCCTCCTGTTGCAGTACTACAAGGAGAGTAAAAAGGGGACTACATACAAAAGATCAAAAGAGCTTTTAAGAGAAGCATGCTTTATTCTGCAGTTCATTACAACACCCATAAGCATCTTAGCTCTGTGCAAAAGTGGAGGAGGAGGCAACGACTCTTCAACTCGATAATGCATTATCAGAGAGGTGGGACGAATTCCAATTGGAGGAAGGTGACCTTGA
This sequence comes from Erythroxylum anguifugum, assembly GCA_027478595.1. Lineage (NCBI taxonomy): Eukaryota > Viridiplantae > Streptophyta > Magnoliopsida > Malpighiales > Erythroxylaceae > Erythroxylum > Erythroxylum anguifugum. The sequence continues at coordinate 62,331,488 of JANIPN010000004.1, forward strand.
CGGAGAGGAATTGCAAAGCTACAGACAATTAATAAATTTCTGAAGTGCTGTCGTCTAGGAGAGGCTCTATTCATTGGCCTTCTTTAGCTAATTAGAATGCACAACTAGTAAAAGGGTGCTAGAGTAGAACTTTTTAGTGGAGCATTGGTGTGATACTGATCATAAGTTAGGGTTGAAATTAAACGTACGTTCTTGAAATGTTAGAAATTATTTAATTTCAAATTAATTTTTATTAAAAATGTTAAGATTTGAATTAAACCTTTGTACTTTTCCATAACGAAACATATTAACTAAACTGCATGACCTCTCGTTTATAATGAGTAGATGCATGCCTGTTCTTTATTGAAATATAGATTTAGAAGATGGACAATTACATGAATTATGAAAAATTGAAGCGTTAACTTCAACACTATTATAAATTCACATATCCCTTAATCGTATTAGATAGTCATCATTTGACTTGGACGACGAGTGCCAATAAATGAGCAAAGCACAGCTAGCATAACTGAGCTTTACATATGATCAATCAGTTATACCGATTGAGCACATAGTAATACATTATTGCGAATAACTTTCTAAAGTTGCATTAATTCTTATAACATATAGAAAACAGATCTTCTGTATGATTCACAAATTTGTTTTTTTTAACAGTTAATAATGTCAAAAGGCAAGGTACTGACATATGAGGATAAAAAGTATATTTTCCAGTTGTTTGATGGGAATTTAAATATTATTTAATATTATCATCCATTTAATTTACGAAATGTATTTGGTTAGGAAGCTGTAAATATTTATAACTTCTCATGTTAGAATCGCCTTTTTATTTTATCATAAAAGACACAAACATAAATTTTAATTCGAACACTTCCACAGGTAAATGTCCATGAGCATAAATACTTCGAAATTAACCAAACAGATACAGGAACTACTTTTTAAGTTAGGAAAGCTTCAGCTTAAACCCTAGGACTAAGCTAAAAAGCCTCATCTTATGTCCAATTTATCTTTTCGGAAACTCCAGTTAAACAATTAGGAAAACTTACAAAAAGAAAAAAGAAAAAAGAAGAAGAAAGCTTATCTTATATATAGCTATTTGTACTCTTTGACAAAATCCCTATCACTTGCTCTACCGTTTTTGTAATGTCACTAGTTTCATGCATGCGATACTGTATGCTAACAACACACAACATATAGATTTAAAAACATTATCTTAGTAATTATAGTTAAACTTTTATTTGTATTGTAGAATTAAATTTGGTAAAATTATACAAAAATGTTGTGGTCATCAATATTAATTCTAGAACTAAAGAAGTTGGTTTGGGTGAGCCCGCCCCAACCTGGTTTTGTCCCCTCTAGTACGCAAGGTGATCCCTAGCCCTCTGTAGGAAATGCGGGAGTCGAACCCAAGACCTCAGGGTTTTGTTGGGTGCATGACCCACGCCTCTTACCATTGGGCTACGTAGCCCAATGGTAAGAGGCGTGCGTCTCAACGTAACAAAACCATGAGGTCACAGGTTCGACTCCTGCATGCCCCCAAGAGGGAATAGGGTTCACTAAAGGACCTGGCAGCCAAAGGGGACAATACTTGGCCGGTGAGGGTCCCAACCCAAACCAGAATCCATGAAAGACGGAAGATGTTAGAATTCAAAAAAAAAAAAAAAACCAGCGTGCGTCGCCTAAGGAAGATGTACACGTGCCTCACATGACAGAACTGGCATCGCCTGTGAGATGATGAGATGCATGCGCCTCACACGACAGAAATGCCAGCGATTGTGCACGCGCCCGTCGAGTCATTTATTTATTTTGTTATTATTATTAAAAATAATTTTATGGGTTTGAATGTTGGTTTTAATTAAGGTATTTTATGGGTTTGAATGTTGGCCTTAGACTCGTTCGAAGGCCTAAAACCAAGTTAGATCGGGCTTAGGTGGCATTGAAGTCCAATTGGGTCCGAGCTAAGCTCAGCTATTTTATTTTAAATTTAAAATATTATTTTGAAAATAGCATTGTTTTATTCAAAAGACGTCTTTTAAATTCAATATATTCATTCAGGTTTCATGTCGAATCGGGCCATAGAGCTCGAATCTAAATTTAATTCTTGATCCGAAAATTAAAGAAAAGGCTTAAATATCATGCCTTAACTCATTTATAAGTGCATGACTTAATAGATCAATGTTTACAACTTTTGACTTTGAAAATTATAAAAATTGACTGTTAACTATACTTTTCTCAATTAATTATTATAGTTTATGTAGTTAGTCACGTTGCTTTTGTTCTTTATTGCTTGGTGGTTTAGTTATTTTCAATTTGGGTAGGATTGAATCAAACATGTGTGACTCAGCTGATGCAGAAAACACGAGCAAAAGCTTGGAAATGTGTTTGCAACTTTGCATAAAGAATGAAAAAAGAAAGACTTCGGAACTTCGTCAACGACCATGAATCACGAGAGCTAGCCCTTAACACGGCAGGCTCTCTGGCACGAACACACGTCTTGATATTAAAGAACATGGTAAGTTCCGACAGTTTTAGTTGTGTCGATGAATCCAAAGTAAATGGATCAAATCTAATTTGATCGGATTCGAGCTCGAACTAAAACTTAACTATCAAAAAAGATTCGAATTCGAACAGATATTTGAGTACAAAAATGTTTGTGTCGGATAATTTTGTCTTTTTTTATAAAATTGGACAACTATTAATTGCATTTTTCAGTTTCACTAACTTATCGGTTAAATTACGTAATTTGATCCAGATAAAGATAATAAAGTAGCCCAATAAATGATATAAATCAATGGGTCGAAGTCCGTGTGAAAAATGAAACTCAATCAGTTTAGACTATGGCCATGTCGGTCTTGTGACTGGAAATCCCGATATGAATGCTATATATAAAGGTTAAGGTCTCCTGCAGTTGTTTATATAATTAATCGTAAGCATAAGAATTTTCTAACATGTTAAGAGAGCTTACGGTTTAAGAAAACTATAGAAAGACATTACCCGTGTCTCGGAGAATAGTTCCCGTGAAGACGTCGGTGAATTCGCGCTCGTTTCGACTTCAGAAAACTCATTTGAAGTTACGGAAATCGAAATCAGGTATTTCTATATTTATTTGTTTCTTATCTTTTTATGTTCAATCAAGATACATAACTAAAACCGTTATTTGATCCCAATTTTTCCTTTACTTCTTTTAAAATTTTAGGCAAGTTTCAAGTGGAAAAGGTCCGATCCTATCTAACATTGAGCTCAAGCTGTTTCGAGTAAACCTAAAACTTAAAAGAATTCAAACTCGAATTTACTTATCAGCTTCGATCAGATTTGAGTTTTGACTTGACAAATTCTTTTGAACTCGAAGTTGGGTCTGGCCCCTTGAAACAATCGCAACACACATATAACTCTTGTCTACAATCTTGATGGAAGAATCAAGTAAGTCATGGCACAACTGAATCACTTCGAATGTTTTAATAATAAAAATTTTGAATTAGTTAATCTTTTAGTTCAGTTTAACTTTTTGATTCAATTTAATATTTTTTATTGTTAAAAATTGATTTTGATGCGGAACCCCTAGAATCGACTCGATTAGGAACCTCTTGATTGATCGGATCAAAATCTTAACCCAAGAATTCAAAGTTGTCGGAAGATCTTTCGACACCTTGACCCAAGATTAACAATGCAATCAGAAACCAAAACGTACAAAGGCATCAAAAGAACGCCACAAGAAATCCGACTAATCACTTGATAAGTTTGTAAAATCGGTTTGTAGAGAATTTCAGGATTGAATCTCTCACAAAGTGACTTAAAATTATTCTGAATGTAATCTGAATATGAAGTGCAAAAATAACCTTTTTAAGTCTCAAAAAGTGGGCTTAAAATAAAGAACATAATTAGAAAAACGAAAAGTCTATTCGAAAGTCGTAATAATTTTCTAACAGAATATCCTTTAATAAATCGAGCATATCTTGGGCCACAGATCTCCGATTAAGGAAAATCTTATATCGTTGGAAAGCTAAGACAAAAATCTACAACTTTCATGTTGGTCAGTTGAGCTGATTCAGCCTAAATCAATGTCAGAATTTCGGCTCAAGTCAAAACATGTGAATAGTGTTATACCCTTGATGTTATTGATTGTAACTTGATCTCTGAAGGCCTTTTCTTCATCAACCATGGTACATATAAGCTTACCAAAAGCTTCTCTAAGCTTCTTAGCATTAGTACAAGTAATCGGTCCTTTCGGCATGATCAATAGGTCATTCGATACTCATATTAGATTTGTTTATTAACTAATTAGTCAGTTTTTTAAAACTAATTAATTTTTATAAACTAAAATAAATTAATTAATTTTTATTTAATAGTTTACCTTTTCAATTAGACTTTAAAATTTTATATTAATAATTATATTCTTCTTCAAACTTTTTTAAAATATTTAATTTTATTCAGTATTTAATTGATTTTATAACGATTTAATACTAATTAAACCTTAAATTTTTTATTTTATTAATTTTAACTTTTTTGTCTAATTTTTAAAACAAAGAATCGTAGCTGTCCACCATAACGAAATTTCATGAACAGTAAGGGCTAATTTATTGGGCCAACCAGCAATCCTTAGGCCTAAATGACATTGTAATCATGAAGATACGATGCATTCAGGATGTGGTCAGGTTACTGTAAAATTACAAACCCAGCTATGTGTCCCTGATATGGTTTTCCCTCAAGCTTAATTCCCTGGAGATACACACACGATTCACCAGGGAAGTGTGCATACTGCATACTACTCGTGTTAATACCAGGGACATAAGAAATGCAGTCGATGAGAATGGAATGATTGCAATCAGATTCCATCAGGGAATATTAATCATTTAAATCATGGAGGCACAGTGTCAGTGAACAAGAGTAACTCCACAATTGATACAAAAACAAACAACAATCGTTACAAAGCTGCTTCCTACAACTAACACAACAAATTTTGACATTTGTGAGTTTCCATTCTGAATTGAGAAGGCATACTTTTGACGCAAATTGTTTCTTGCTTCCTTTTGCAGCATCAACCAATTGAAAGGTGAAAGTCTGATGAGTTTGGTTGAGAAGTCTGGCAGTTTCAAGCCTCTTTCGCTGAGACGCCTTGAGTGACACCGGCAATGAGACGTGGAAAAGGTGCCCTCTCCCAAAAGATGTTGGCCCCAGTTTGAAGCATTTAACACAAATGTACCATTTGAACTCTTTCTTGACAAGAATATACCTCAGGTCTGTACACCTTTCTACTTCACGTTGTCAACCAGAACCAATTGCCTAAGGTTGAAGGGGTTAAAAGGATCGAATCATACCACGAAATGTAAAGGTACCATTGTTATAGAGTTAAACATGTGAGATAGACAATGAGTACTCGGTGTTCTTCATCCTCGTAAGCTTCAGACTGACAGGGGTATTTGTAATCAGTAGGACCCACCAAACACTTCAAGGAAAAGCAAGTCTAAGATGTAAGTCTGCAATCTAATATTTTCTTTGCATGATGAGATAAACAGAGACCTTTTCCTACATTACACGCTCCCCAAGTTCAAGGAACCATCCTTCATCAGCTTAACGCTTAGACTGTTGAATCTCCCTCTTGAGTAATGACGGGAAGCTTTCCTCCAATCTGTACCTGTTTTCATCATAGCAACAAATTCGTCGTAGCTGATTTTACCATCCTGCATGAGGGCAAGCCATGTTAGATTAGATCAACCGTATCAAATTCTAAATCAACAGAAAATTGTTGCCTGCTTGTCACCTTGTCTGTGTCAACTTCTTGAAAGATGTCATTTGCTACATTTATACAATCATCTGCTCCATCTTCCATTAAAGCATCCTGTAGCTCATCCGGGTCAATGAAACCATTCCTATCCTTGTCAAAGTAGGAGAATGCCTTGTGAAGATGTTCATCATTGGCCATCCTCTGGAGATGGAGGGAAACAGCAACAAACTCACCATAGTCAAGTGTCCCTTTCCCATTAGTATCTACCTGTTTCCAAACAAGTTGTCCATTTAAAAATATGAAGTGGTGTACACAAATGAATCCAAAATCTTATCTTTGTAGTCTTTTACTACTTTCTCCACCAACAGATGAAAAAACCACGCAAGACTGAAATACATTTCCTGCGGATCAGTTGTTGCTAAAAGGAGACGCATACACTATGCATGTGAAATGCAAGTATTAATAAAAGCCTTTACCTGTAAGAATTAGATTTGAATTGATTCGAAGTGCAAAGTTATGCACTTAAGTCCTATTTACCACCCAAAAAAAATTCATCATAGTTTCAGGAAGATTTCACAGAAATTCTGACAACAAAATCCTTATGGATCAATATTTGACAGTATCCATCAAAATGTGTATGAATCTCTCCGATTAGACAGAAATTGATGTAAGATCATTAATTTATGATTCGATTGCCTTCTGTTACATATCCATCAAACCTCAATATAATCCTTTCTCAATATATCCCCCATTTAATGATTCCTGTCTGCAAATCTTGGTCGTGGAAAAGTAACATGAACCAGTATAGACTCCCCAGAAGCAAGAATAGCACACATAGTGTTCCATGGAGTAGTGACCATCTTATACTCTAGTTGTATAAAAGATTTGACTTTTTGAATAAATTTTGAGGTCTAACCTAGAAATGCAGAAAATATTAACATGAATTTGCTGCAATGATGCCACAGGCACAGTTGATAAACCCATCAACTTACAGCTTCTATGAGGATTTGAGCTTCAGACTCAGCAAGCTGAGAGCCAAAATTTCGTAGTCCAGCTTTCAGTTCTTCAATTGAAATACTACCATCATTGTCCGTGTCCATCTTCTTAAACATATCTTTTATGTCTTCAACTTCTTCAGTAGATAAGAAATCAGCAATAACCTGTTCCAAGAGTCGCAATTATCTTGAAAACAGGGAAATAGAGTCCCAGAAAATGAAGATAAAATATTCTGCATTGATAAAAGAACTAACTCTAAGAGCTTTTCTTTTGAATCTATTCATCATCGAAAACTGCTTCAGTCTTGATTTGACAGCATCTCCAAGAGGAACATTTGGAGCCTTTTTAGCATTCTGGAGCCAGGGATGCTCTACAAGTGAAGATAAAACATTAGGTGAAAGATAAACATGTCCAACCACACAATTCATTAGCAAAAAACTCAGCCTTATTCCTTTTATTGGAACTGTATATTTGTATATTTTTCCTAGCAGAGTTAGCAACAACAAGAACCGAATATGAATTTAGATGAGGCAGTTACACCTCATCATTGAACCAAAAAATACAGTGACAGCCAATACCTTGAAGCAGGTAACAAGAATTTTCAAAAAGCATAAATATAAACCCTAAAGAAATTTTCTGTATGTTTGGAGAGACCTTGCACTTTTTTATCATTAGGTAGTATGTCAATCATACAAAACAATATGCCCAAGCATATTTATCATAAGGCAATGCTTCAAAAAATGAAGTGCATGCAGAGTAAGTTAAGAGAAAGAATTCCCAACTGAAATTATCAAGAATAGGTGCAAATCACGCAAATTACCTAGCACTTGCTTTGCTGTTAGTCGAAGCTTTGGATCAGGCTCCAACATTTGCTTGATTAGGTTTTGAGCACTATCTGAAATATTTGGCCACGGATCCCGTTTGAAATCTATAATACCACGAAGAATTGCCTGTGCAACACCTTGTTCAGACTCTGCATTTAATGGAAGTAAATTACTCTCAAAGTTTCACCCTATTCAGAGTGCAAAGATAGAAGAGAAGGATGATTGAAAAAGACAAAAAATATCATTACCAGCCCAAAATGGGGGAACTCCACACAGCAAAATATAAAGAATGACCCCTGCACTCCATATATCAATTTCTGGCCCATAATTTCGCTTAAGCACTTCTGGAGCCATGTAATATGGACTTCCAACAATTTCAGAGAACCTCTCACCTATGATGTTCAGAATTTTAGTAGTAGAAACGAAAACATTAAGCACGAGCATAATCAAGAAGAAGTGATTAAAGCTTCATGATTTCTGGCATATTGGCTACCTTTCAGAACCCTCTTACTAGCAGGAAACCAGGATATCAGTCACTGTATCAAAATAGTTGATGTTTTAAAGAAGACAAACATAAACTTCAGTTATGCAAAGCTTATGATTGCACTAGTTGTTGAACAAGCAAAAAATAGCCTCTTTTAGCCTTCGGTGAACCAATTAAACGCCTAGACAAAATGCTCAGAATGCATTAACCACAAGAACTTGGATTGCTTATTTGTGAAAAATGATAAAAACAAAATTGATGCTGCTTGTTTCATCATGCTGTAACTTCAGCTGCTTACCTCAAGCTTCAAAATAAACCCAATGCTCCAAATCTCTACTGCTTAGAACCAGCCTAGCAGACTAAGGAAAGTAGACAAAGCTACACTCAATTGTTAGACATGGCACCTAGCGCCAATAACAAACTTTTCTATTCAGCATCGCAGTTTATAAAATTGAACAGAACAGTAATCACGTAGTGATATGCACATTCCTGTATTGGGTCTGCATCAGCATAGTTTGGTCCACTTGCAAATTGAACAGAACAAAGAGAATAGAGCAGTGGTCACATAGTGAATATGCACATTTCTGTATTGGGTCTGAATCAGAATAGTCAAACTCACCTGGTTTGAAGAATATAGACAGACCAAAGTCAATGGCCTTCAAAGGTGAATTCTCCTTCTTATTCGCGAACAGGAAATTCTCGGGCTTCAAGTCTCTATGAATAACTCCATGCTTGTGACACAACTGCACTACCTCCACAATCGTCCGCGTCACCGCCGCAGCTGCTCTCTCCGTGTAATGCCCTCTCGCCACAATCCGATCAAACAACTCTCCTCCTTCGCACAGCTCCATAACCAAATGCACCGCATTCTCGTCCTCACACGCCTCTCTCAAGCTCACGATGCTCGAATTCTTCGGCAAATGCTTCATTATCGCGACTTCTCGCCTCACGTCCTCGACATCAATCGCCGTCCTCAGCTTCCTCTTCGAAATACTCTTACACGCGAGCAACTCCCGGCTGCTTCGGTCAATACATAGATAGGTGACCCCAAACTCTCCCCGTCCCAGCTCCCGATCCACTAGGTACTTCTGTTCAATGTTCTCTTTGGTAACGTCAGTAAGGACAGTTATTGGAGGTTTCTTCCCGGAGCTCGAGTCTTTCTTCCCGTGATCATTTCCGGAAAAGCTCGACTTTACGTCTTCCCTGGCAACTGCCGCCGGAGATCTGCAGCAATTTCCCATAGATACCTCGAATCCTACGGATCTAGCAAGCTAAGGTTTCATTGTTCACATTCTGGAAGGTGAAACCCTAAAACAGCAACGGTAGTGAGTGAGTGAGTGAAGAGCCGAGAAGAAGCAAAATGGAGGAGGCTGTGAAACTGGGGACGTGAACGGCGGGCCAGTTTAGCGAAGAAGATTTCGTCCTTTAATAATTATGTAAAATAAATTATAATGTTTTTTATTAAAGAATTTTAGTTGTCGTTTTTAGTTCTGCGACGTTTGTCGGTCTGAACGGCACGGTGTGTAGGAACAATGTCTGCGTTTAATTGTCTGATCGCGTGTTGTCTATATATATTCATACATTTGCATTCAAGCCCCTCATTTTGAGTATATTTCTATTACCGACCCAAATTTCTCTTTTCCTTCGATTTTAGTCCCCAGGTATTCTCAGGAATTGCATGACTTAAAATGAATATTTGCATTTAGACTTTTTGGGAAGCTTTCATGCTTGCAGTTAGTTTATCCAATATTGATATAATTAATTAAAATTTCTTATAATATTAATCATTAAAATTAAGATATTGATCAATTTTATGATACAATAATAATACTAATTCTATTTCAAATTGAGGGAAATAATTAAAATTTTCTGATAAATATTTTTCTTTGACTGCGTCAACTAATTGTGGAATAATAGAATTAGTATATACTATTCAAATTTTCTAAAAGATATTAAAATTAGTAACTTTATGATTTCCTAATTCATAATTTACATCAATATTTTAAAATCTAAACCGAAAGTTAAACCGATAAAACAAAAAGTTTAAGATTTAAAATATTCAACCAGTATTAAACTGTCATAAAACTAGTTAAAATTTGAATAAAATTAAAGAATTTTAAACACAATCGAAAGTTTAAAAAATTAAAGTTTAATTAAAAAGAATGTTGAATACAAATTAATTGATTTATTTTAGTTATAAAAATTCATTAATTTACAAAAATCGATCGATTAATTAATAAATTGATAGATTTTTAACAACAACAGCTATTAAAGTAAATTGAACCGAAAAATTAAAAAATAAATCATTTAATTAGATGATTCTAAATTTTTACAGTAAAACAGACTAAATTGGTGGAATTTTTTAAATATTGATTTACATAATTTTAAAGATGACTAAAATACTTATATTTGTAACTTTATTTTGTTTAAATTTATCACGTATTTATCTTTATTAGAGTTGGCATTTTGGTGGATATCAAAATTATTTAAAAATTTAAATTGATTAAATTTTAAATTGAGCTTGAGTCTAAATAAAAAATAAATTTTTGATCAAAAAAATATGATCCAAACTTTAAAACTCAATTAAAAATTAAAATTTTTATTCCAATTCAATTGAATTTCACATCAAATTAGAACACTAAAGTGATAAACAAGCAAAATTTGAGGACCAAACATAAAAAAAGTGAAACATTTGAGAGAATTAAGAAGAGAAAGACGGCAACTTATGTTGTCATCTCCTAAGGTGGGGGACAAGTCTTAGGATTTGTTTCTTATCAGTGTTTGTTGGTGCTAAGAAAAGACCGGTCGAGTGGGTCTTGTATTGAAAATTTGACAATCCAACAACCGGCTTGCTCCTTCAGGGCAGGCTTTCTTAGCTCAGTTTCGTTCGTTAGTCTTTTAACTTATTAGTGCAAAGTGGAATCAGTTACACAAGGCCTCATTTAGTCCTAATCCAACTTGACATTCGAGTTGATCGGGTCACAACGGTTTGTCTTTTACCGTTAAAAAAAGTTCAATAATATACAACCTTATTATAATTGGCTCGTGTTTGAATGTTTTCTATAAGATTTGGTATATTCCTCGTCTTTATTTTGCATTAGTATTTATATTTGCTATTTATTTTACTTTCTTTATTCATCCATCTATAAAGATTGTTCTAGTTTATCAAATTTATGGATAGTGGGTAAAGGGTAGTTAAATGACAATTGTGCTCGTCAATGTTAGCTATAACTACATCGTGCACCTGTGTGAAAATAAATTAAGAATCAGGTAAGCATTAGAATTTAAGGATGTCAATGGACTGAACCGGACCTGATTAGATGGGCCCCCGGTCCCATAGCCGCATGGAATCAATGATTTTTTCTCACATAATGAGCTTAAAATATTGGAAACGGAGAATGATGATCAATGTCAAAGCAGAGGACTGGTGATTTCTCAAAACTAGTTCTTGAATGGAATGATACTTTCACGACCTCCATTACCATCTTAGTCAAGAAACTGATGCAATGAATAGAATGAATGTGGTGGCCATGCACTAAGCTTCAGAAAATAACATCGACTTGACCCATCTATTCCTTCTGATGTTCATCAATTAAATGCCAATAGTCCTATTACCACTGGAATACAGGAAAACAAATTAAAGGAAAATGAAACAAGTGTTAATAATGGTAGTGTTTGGGGATGATGATATATAGATTTGATGACTATATTAACAATTAAAGGCTCAATAAATCAGTGTCTCTAACGTGGAAACACAAGGCCGCATAATATTGGACCTCTCGGTAAGAATCTCGTTGTGTTGTTGTTGTTGTTGTTTACGAGCACTCACTCTTGCAAAACAGCTCAATATTCTTTTGACCTTTGAAATTGTACACAACATCAAGCGAATCAATCTTCAATGCTTATCCAAGACTTTTATAAGAACTCCATATGTCAACCTCATCCTCACTCTCATCTGACTTTAGAGGGACACTAGCTTCTCCTTTATGTACTTCCTTATCCTCAGCTGGCATATCTTTAACTTGCTCTAATTGAACTTCCTCCTCCTGCAAATATTAAAAATTTGTCACAGGTGCAAACATTTATAATCTGCACCATGTCCTGAGTAACTGTGCAATTCAGTATATTAAATAAACATAATGAAAAGATCATAGCCATATGAAATGCAGAATGATAATGAAAAAGATGTACATTAGGTTTAGGGTTCAACTCTGCAGCCTCATCACCCGTTTCACCAATTGAGTAATCTCTACTAGACTCTAGCTCCGCCTGGGCATTGACTTGCTGCAGCTGCTCAATTACCTTTTTAAAGTATGAATGATCTGCAAGAGAAAATTGGACTTCCTATTATTTTTTGACATGGAATATTGTTAGTTCATAGCAAATGGGCACCGAAAAAGATGCTTGGAGAATAAGTTCAAAAGGACTCAGCTACGTCAGAAAAGTTATATCTATTCACAACCAAAGGAAAGAAAAATGAACTCCATCTGGAACCTCCATTCATTAAATCCTCTAAAGGTCGAGAAGTACTTACGAAACCAATTACACTTGAAAGGAAGCACGTAGCGTTCGTACAAATTAAACAAGCCAAACCCACTTTTTCCTTTCATATATTTCCATGGGTAGTTTTGCTCTTCTTTCTTGCTGCGTATGTTGAGGTTTGAACAAGGGGAGTGGCAATCATATGAGAAAGAGAAAGAGGTAAAGAGTATGATGGCCTCACCTTTAGCACGATTGTTCAGAGCTTCGTAAACCATTAATGGGTGCTGCCGCTCCTCCTTTTTAAGCTTCAACTTGATTTGATGCCGAGTTCGACCAGGGAAAAGTTGTTGTATCATTGATAGATCAGTCCCGAATTGTCGAATTCCCTAAAAGCCATCATTAATGCAATATCTTCAGATTAAAAGCTAAGCAGTAAACGCAAAACAAGAATGTGAAGTATGTCAACAACCAGATTAAATCTTTGATAATTCAATTTGTCAAGACTCCTTGAATGTTTAGGGGGAATAAAAAAGTATGGAGACAATTGGTTCGCATGGGAGAATGATAACAGGAATGAGAATGAATATAGTGAAAAATAGGAATGGATATTACGATTATAATTATGATGGTTGATTAAGAGAAAGAAATGATTATCATTACCATTGATAGTGGTTGATTTGTAAAAAATATTAAGAAATAAAAATTAATTATTTTAAGTAATTAATTAATTGTATTTTAATTAATTATATTGTAATTAATTAATTAATTACAATATTTTAATTAATTTCAATAATTAATAAATGAAATATATTAACTAATTAATTAATTATATTGTAACTAATTAATTATTTATTTTAAATTGATTGTAATTAATTAATTAATTATATTTGAATAAATGGATTATATTTTAATTAATTATATTGTAATT
>JANIPN010000004.1:62353353-62364495 GCA_027478595.1 Erythroxylum anguifugum
TTTGTTTCTTTCCAAATGTTATAAAAACAAAAAAGTTATTTTTACTATTAATTAAATATATATTATTTAATAAATTTTATGAACAATTTAATTAAATATTATATTTAATTATAAAAATTATTAATAATTTAGTTAATTTTGTAATTAATTTAATTTGACTTAATTAAATTTAATATATTTTCATAATGCATAAATTTTAAATAAAATTTTGATTCAATACTTAAAATATATTTAAATAAATTTTAATTTTAAAATTATTTATTTTAATAATTTATTAATAAATATTTTATAAAAGGTTAAAATAAATTTAATTAATTAAAATAATTTATCTTTAAATTTTATTTTATATATAAATATCAATACTAATAAAAGATAATTATATTTATATTAATAATTGAACAAATTTTTATTTTTGTTTGAAAAAAGAACTTAAAGATATAAAATCAAGCTTTGGGATTTTTCGGATCCTATATTAAAAGGGTTCGGATCAGGTCCATTCCGTATTATAACGATTAGTGTTAAACAAATTAGAGGCCCACAATTATTGGGCCTAGTCTGGCTGTTTCTTAACAACTTTCGATCAACTTAGAAAAGCGAGGAGCCCCGTCGTGTCTTCCAAGCTGGTGGGAAAAGAATTGCCATCACAATCTGTAATGATCCATAACGGCGCCGCCTTGGACTTCATATATTCCTCTAGCTTTGAAGTGTTCACTAACTGCCAAATCAATAGCGCCCACAAATAAACGAATTCGTGAATCTGTTTTTGTTTAGTTCCATTACCTAAGGTCCTAAACAATGCAATGGATTAGCCATAATTTTTATGGTTGGCAAGGTTTGCCCAACCCGTTACGGCGTAACTTGAACTCAAATGTTATAACTATAGTACCGGCAATAGTATTGGATTAAATTTTAGTACAGTACTATACTAATACCGGTTAAAACTGAGTACTATTTTAAGTAATTTTTTAAATTTATGAAATAGTCTTTGAATTTTTTTAAAATTACAAAATAGTTTATTGGTATATTGTAATGTATACTTTATATTTTTACATCAACTATATCTTCAAAAATGATAATAATAAAAATTTTAAATAACAACATTTTATTTATTTTTATTAACATTAATTTTTAAATATTTCACATATAAATAATAACTACAATTAATATAAAAAAAAGAGCATTTAATCATCATATAAATATAAAATTAAGAACAATATAATGCAATTTCATCTTATATCAAATAATAATTACATCAAAACGTCAAATAAAAAGAACAATAAATATCCTTAACTCTCAAACAATTACAATTTAGAGTAAGAGTTTGTGATAAGGAAACAACCAACTAAAAGTGAAACCTGAAACGAAAACATTTATAATTACGTTGCATATATAGAAGTTAGCATATACATCAAATATAAGTAAAATTAAAAAAAAGTGGAGAAACAAAAATATGGAACTTCATTCAATTATCTACGAGGAGATACCCTCTATAACGACGTTGATCTCAATTCTCATTTGGTACAAAATTTTCATCACTGAGATGAGTCTTATCATTGAAAACCATTGCACCAAATAGCATGTTAATGCTTTCTCGTCGAAGATTATCTTCCAGGTCACTATCGTTTATCAAATTTGGTTCTTTAGAAATCCAATCTACTAAAAAATCGATATTATCAATGCTAATTGGATCTGTTGAACTTCTTGTTCTATTAAGAGTTCTAGTAAACAATAAATTTTAATTATTAAAAAGTACATCTAACTTAATAATGATAATAACTTACATTTCTCGAAACTTTAAATTGTATTGAACAAAGACTAAGTCATTCAATCTCTTGTGCTCCAATCTATTCCTTTTCTTGTAATAAATCAAATATGCTCTAGTTCCTTTCACAGCCTCCTACACTCATATATTGACTTAGAATTCGAATTGCAAATATTTGCAATTCTGGAACGCCACTTCTGAATTAGTCATACCAAGAAAATGTCAGTCGTAAGATAAAAAAAGTAACATTATATACAAAATAAAGTGATAATTAATTTGCAACAAGTAACAAAAGTGAAAAAATATTTGGATTAAGTTTTGCTCTCTGTCGAATAGAAATTGGCATACCAAAATCTCCAAAAAAACTACTTATAAATCTTCATTTGTGAGCTTAGATGATCTTGCATCATCTCATGGGCAACAACTGCCGTAATAGTTAGTAACATTCCCCTATTAACTTCAGTTTTCTTTGTCAAACCTTGTCTGAAATAGACACTAAGATTAAAAATGCCTCAACGGCAAACAACGGAGAGTAAAGTTATCTTTCTCATCTCTCATTAATAACTACAAGATAAGGTATGTGCAAATAAGGCCTATTTTTTATATTAGTCTTGATTGCTTCCTTCGCCCTTTCTATAATATCATAAAAATAACTTATTATTGTCTTTTCATCACTATCAATCAAATAAAGTACCCTTACCATAGGCTCACAAACTCGAATGACAAATTAGCATTGGGACCAAAATTTAGTATCTTCAAGTATAAATTTGAAAACCTTCAATCCAGCATTATACATAGTATGGTGAGATATAACTCATTTATCACTTATAAATATCTGTCTCAACTTTTTCTTTATCATAATAAAACACTAAAGTGATAAAAATTTTGTTGCAAATCTTGTAATATCATTGGTAAAATCCTTTCTTATTAAATTCATGACCCATGCACAATTATAAAAGAACTTGGTCATCTTTTTGGCTTTTTGCACGGTCTTATCATTAATAAGAAAATACCTAACATCTCTTATATTTTTTTAGCATTAAGTAAATGCAATATATAGTGCAAGAAGTTCAAGAAAAAGAGTTATACTTGTTTTGTAATCTTTTACCTGCCGCTTCATTCATAACTTCATCGAATATTTCAAATAAAGTATCAGTATTTCTAACAAGGCTTTATGTATTAATAAACTTGAAAAAACATTGAGCCTTTTGCAGAATAAACCAAAAAATTAATAATAGGCTCATGTCTCCTACTTGTCCAACCATCACGCATGATCAAACACACATAAGTAGCACAACTCATTATTCTTTCTTCCGAACAACTTTTAATTTCATAAATTGAGCAACTCAAAAGTTTACCTTTGTAGTCATCAGTAGAAGGAACTTTATATCACAGACTATAAGAGGCTATAACATCCACCATAGACTGATGATAATAAGATGGGGAAACATTAAATGCTTCACCTTAATCATACCACTATCTAATCATTGTCATATCTACATTGTGAGTCGTTTCTCTTTATTACATGGTATTACAAATTGAAGACTGAGCTCCAGGAGTTGTTTGTGATGCAAAAAAAATTAAAACGTGCCTTCTTCTTTTCCTAACATAAGGTCCGTATGCAACATTCACTTCTTGTTGGGAAGGAACACTACCAACTTCAACATTAAACATTTCCACTATCATCATGTACACCAACAAATAAACTTCCACAACCAATTTCATAATTCAATCTCTCCCTTCTATCTTTATCGTGTTGATATTTTTCAAACAAAGTTTTCATTTACCACTTTACATCACGTCTTACTTTTTTACAATGTTCCACATCTTATTTAACCTCAACTAAATGCTTCTTTAATCTGGCAAATCCTCCACGTTTCAAATGCTTATTACAAAACAAATAAATAGTATGGTTATTTATACCGGTAACTAATGCAGCATAAGTCCAAGCTGGATGATTATATCCTCCTAAAGTGGTTGAATGATCATGATTACTTAAACGTCGTTCCATTTATTTGTAAAAATAAGTGAAAACATATATCAAAATAAATAACACATAATTTTATTATCAACTACTATCACAAAATATGTATTGTTTAACTCAAGAGTCTAAACTAATACAGTTACACAATACACAATTCAATTTCATTCAACACTATTCACCAATAAATAAAAAACTAACAATTCAAGTATTCAACATACACAATTACACAATACACATATACATCTTATATAATACAACTCATTTAGTTTATTCAACCATAAACTAAAGACGTACATATTCAACTTTAACATATTCAACTTTAACCATAACTCACAATTATAAGTTTACAACTTACTTTATGTAATCTCATAATTCAGTTAATCAACTATAAACTAATATATTTTGTTTACTTATACAATTCATTATGTAATGCTTATAATTATTTTGCTTTCTTAACTAATTTTAACCAATATTGTTACTAAAATCCTAATTCTCAACTTTAATTTAATAATCCTTTATTCACCAATTTTAATCAATATTCTTAGTTTCTTACTCAAGTTGACTCCACAATGAAGAGTAAACATACATTACAAAATTCCATTTCATCTAACACAATTTATCAATAAGTCAAAAACTAATGATTCAGGTATTCAATATACACATTTACACAATATATGTATACATCTTATATAATATATAACTCATTTAGTTTATTCAACCATAAACTAAAGTCATACACTCACAACTATAACCTATTCAATTTTAACCATAACTCACAACTACAAGTTTACAACCTATTTCATGTAATCATATAATTCAACTATAAATTAATATATTTTGTTTGCTTATATAATTCTATTTGTAATGCTTATCAATATTTTGTTTCCTTTAACTAATTTTAATTAAAATGTTACTAAAATTATAATCATTAACTTTAATTTAACAATCTTTATTCTTTCATTCTCCAATTTAATCAACATTTTTTTTATTTTTACTCAAAGTTTCTCCACAATCAACATACACAATTCAATTCAACAAACAAAATTACTACAGAACACAAAGTCACAAATACATAATTCAATATTCAAATTAACAATCAAGTGATCAACACAATTCTACAATTCCAAAATTCCATAATCAACTTCACTTTTTCATAAATTCACAACTTCGCAATTCCACAAATTGTCAAACTCACAACTTCACAATTCCACAAAATTTGTTGCAATTTTTTGCAACCTTTAATGAACTAAATCCCTAAATTGGTTCAGGTTAGTTGGTGGGTGGGTCAGGTTGGGTCAGTTTGAATCAAGATATATAAAATTCCAAATCTGATCGAACCTAAATTGCTGGAGCTGCGAGGCAACGAGGGAGTGTTGGCTAGCCACTAGGAGGCAGTTCACGATGGGCAACTCAACGAGCACACTTGATTGGAGACAGTGGAAGCAGCGCTGCAGTGGTGTTATGGTGGCCGACGAAAGAGGGAGATGCAACTGTCGGGACAATAAGAGAGAGAGGAGAGACATATAGAGATAAGAGGGTAAATGCAGGTGTAGAAGGTTTTTAAAATTTTGCTAAATAATCCCCCAAATTTTCAAAGTTTACGGTACCGGTCAATAAATTGTGAAATTGTCAGCATCGATTGGTAACTTTGGATAGGGTTTTGTACCGTTTTTCGGTTGGTACGGTACGAAATCTATATCTTTGCTTGAATTGTTTTTGAAATTTATGAGTTTCGAATCAGATTCAGATCAAATTGTCCAAACTTGATTCAATAACTAAAATTTTCAAATAATTGACGTTATTTTTTACTTGTTAAAACTTAAAATTAAAAATATTTAATTGGACTTAATTTTAGACTGATTGGAGCTTGAGACCGACCACAAAAACCCATTTCAGAGCCTGACCTGCCCCATTTTCACCTCTACTAATTTCATTTAACACGAGTGACCTAACCCAACTAATAAATATTTTACCTAGAAGACACAGATACCTCATGTAGTTTAACTATTCATTTAAAAAATATGATTTTAAAAGTATATTATATATTTTACTAAGTAAATATATACATATTTTCTATTAAATTTTTCTTAACTTATTTTATAAATTCAGCATGTGATATATTTTAAACTATATGGCGCTTCCCAGTTTGCTAAATTTTTTATGGAAAAAAAAATGGAAAGAACATATTTCACATATTAGTTACTAGTTCGGTCTGATTGTGCTGAGGCTGGGCGCCGTTATTTGGATCCATGAATTCAGTTAGTTTTAGCTATAAAATACCTGCAAAAACAATAGAAGGCACACCGAGAGTTGATCGTCTGCCAGCCCCTCCGATGCCTAAGTCAATTTTTTTGTAATAGTTTTGTGGTTGTGAATAGAGAGTATTAAAGTTCTGGAGTCATACCTGCGTCATAATGAGATAGTGAACTTATATAGTGAATACCTATCAGGCTTATCTCATCATCTGGGAATGGGTTGACCAGCCCACATGCCATTTTAGGGTTGAGCCTAGGCGTAGCACGACCAATCCAACCAACTACAAATATTACATTGAATTGAAGATAGTTTATAATAAATCTATTTTAATCATCAACAAATTGGAAATATTAATTGAATTGATTATTTTATCAAATAGAATAATATTTCTTAAAAACTTTGAAATGAAGGAGAAGTTTATACACCACAAAGAATGATGACAGCTGACATAATCTTCCGTCACCCATTTTACCACACACAGAATTGTCTTAGAAGTATGATAAGATCGTCCGTTCCATCCACTTTTTAGGCGATCTAGTGCCCAAACTTAAACAAATTGATCCGTGTGAGCGCAGGAAAAAGTGGGTCCAGCTAATCAGTTCAAAGTTATCCTGATCATCGCCCTGATGCATGCCACGTTGAAAGTGACTTTCCCACGTGAGGCATGGCAGAATAACGTGAAGTTGATTACGACTAAAATAGACCATTGCAAATCAACCCCACATGCGAGAATTTAGATTTTTTTTGTCTAATATTATGATGTGTTGTTGTGTTTAATAAATCTCTTTCGTTTATTTATGTGAGTCTTCTATGAAACTCGGGTGGGTTCTGCAAAATAAATAGCTCAGATTTTATAAGATAGAATAAGATAAAATAATATTGAACAGAAGATCTGGACTCTTCATATAATCAAATTTTCTGTTCCAATTTTGTGTGACACCCTGTACTTTCTTCATCCCATTTATCTATTACATTAAATATTAATAGATGAATGAGATGAATAGATGCACCTGCCCTCTTCATCTCATCCATTCAATAACATTGACAATCTTGATGTTAATGTTTTTGTGTATTATGGGCAGTGGGCACGGAGTAGTTGTTTCTGTTTTTGTGTGTCACCTTGTACCCTCTCTATCCCATCCATCCATTAACATTCCATAATGTACAAAAACACTAACATCAAGATTTTCAATTTAACTCCGACCGATCCATTCTTATTTAATTTAAAACTAACTAATCAAGATTTTAATTAATTAATTTTTACGTTAAATTCAAATTAAAAATATTAGTTTAAAGCCTCGTTAAAATAATTCAAATATTATTTTACAATGCGGTGTCATTTTATAGGAATACAATCGAATTAGATTATATAACTCAATTTCGATTAAATTTCGAGTTAAAATGGATAAGAAATCAAATATGATCAGATAAGATTAAGAATGGTAAATCCAAATCGACTAGTTGTGAATGGTTGAGGAGCGCTAATTTGCCTAGCAAAATCCAAGTGTTATAGTGCAGACTCCACAACTTTGAGTTCCCATTGGCCACCTTCACACGGTTCAACATGGGAAAGGACCAGAAAGTCGACGAGGAAATCCACAAGAGGACTTGAAAAAATAAGTCTTATGGCGGTTTAACCTTAGTTTATATGTTTAATTATTATTTACTTAATTTATCACATTTTTATTTATTTATGATTCTAAAATGAAAATTAAAAAATATGACATTATTTAGATAAAATTAATTAATTATCCATTTATTTATTTGTAATTTTATTTAATTTTATTTTTCTCCTCTTCATATGGATCATTTGGAAATATTACTAGTTAGATGTAAGGGTGCGTAATAATCGGCTTTCTTAGATCTCACGTGTTAGTAGGATTTCTAATGAGTATTGTTATTGTAAATAATTTCATAAAAATAAGTGGCAATTTTCAAAACACAAAAACTAAAAAAAAAGGTTTGAAATATTTCTATTATATTTAAACCTAAATTTTATTTATAAACCTAATTTAAAATGAGTTGTGTGAGGATCATTAAAACCTTTTGAGCGTCGTAGGTGGTAGTTAAGTTGGTGGAGTGAGAGGCATGGGGCCAAAAGATCTTGTGCTTGAATCCCCCTATCTACGTTTTCTTGATTGAGTGCGTCGTATAAGGCTTGTCTAGTACAAAGTATCCGATTGATGTGATTTGCAGGTTATTACGTCAATTCAAAGATTTACCCGGTGCGCATAAAAATGATAATGACTATGGGTTCCTCCGTTTAAAAAAACAAAACTTTTGATAACCTTTTACTAATATTTATCATTAAGAGATAGTTGAAATATATCATATTAGTAAAATATAATTTTATAAAAGTATTCATTTGACTAAATTTTAATATAAAAATATATTTGGTCATGCAAGTTAATTGAAGTGAACTATTTTATATTCTTGATAGCACTATTTTACAAAAAAAAAATCCAGCCCCATAGCAATCCAAGAAAAAGGAACGTGTAATTAAAAATGTATTTAGTTTAATAAGTAAATTAATTAATTTTAAAAATTAAGTGAGAAACTTTATTTAAATAATTGACAAATTTTATATGAACATTACATTTAATAAATAACGAAATTTAAAAATATAAAATCAAATTAAAGATTTAAAATTAAACGATAAATTTAATTTAAATAATTTATAATAAGATTTTAAATGTGAAGTCGCCACAAGAAAATAGCATAATTTGTCACGTTTAAAAAAGTTACAAAATTTTAAAAAATATCACAAAATGCATTTTACAACGTTTTAAAAACGTCATAAATAACGACACCAAATGCGGTATAGACAAAAGATTTCTGCGACGTTTTCCATAAAACTTCACGAAAAATATGAATATTCCGTGATGCTTCTAAAAATGTCACAAAAAAATTGGTCTTTCTGCGGCGTGTTTTTGAAATGTCATGAAAAGTCACATTCTATGACGTTTCCAAAACGTCACAGTAAAAACGCCGCGGAATGCTTTCTTTGACGTTTATACAAAAACGTCGCAAATAGTTGTATTAATTTTTAATTATTTTTTTAATTATTTTAATTTAATAATTTTTAATTTTAATAATAATTTTTTAAAATACAAATTTTTTTTAAATCTTATTTGTTTAATAACTATTCAATAGTTTTTTTTATGAATTTTATTTATTTAATAATTCTTCAATTTTTTAAGGATATCGTTAATTTTAATAATTATTTATGTATCACAAGAATTATGTATTATTTAATTGCAATTCGTAAACATATCATAATACACTAATTAATATCAAAATACACTAATTGCAATTCAATTTATTCTTCTTAATACAATATTATTTTAAGATAATAAAATAATTAAATTAAAATCATTTATTTTAAAAATCGAATATAGTAGAATTAAAATAAAATTATTCTAAAAGATTAGTTTAAAGTACTGTTAAAATAATTCAAATATTCTTTATAATGCGATATTATTTCATAGCAATGCAATCAAATTAGGTTGTATAACTCAATTTCAATTAAATTCGAGTTAAAATGGATAAGAAGTCAAATATGATCAAGTTAAGACAAGATTAAGAATGATAAATCCAAATCGACTAGTTGTGCGTGGTTGAGCGCAAATTTGGCTTAGCAAAATTCAAGTGTTATAGTGCAGACTCCACAACTTTGGGTTCTCATTTGCCACCCTTCACACGGTTCAACATGGGAAAGGACCAGAAAGTTGACGCGAAATCCACGAGAGGACTTGAAAAAATAAGTCTTATGGCGGTTTAACCTTATTTTATTTTATTTTATATGTTTAATTATTATTTACTTAATTTATCATATTTTTATTTATTTATGATTCTAAAATAAAAATTTAAATGTTCTAATATTACATTATTTAGATATTATTAATTATCTATTTATTTATTTGTAGTTTTATTTATTTTTATTTTTCTCCTCTTTGTCTTAGTCATTTGGAAATAACCTCTCTACTAATTAGAGGTAAAATTGTGTACTACTAGACTTCCTCAGATCTAGCGTGCCAGTAGGATTTCTAAAAAGTGTTGTTGTTATTAAAAAATATCATACAAATAAGTGGTAATTTTAAAAACACAAAAACTAAAATAAAAAAGGTTTGAAACATTTCTAGTATATTTAAACCCAAATTTTATTTATAATCCTAATTAAAAATGAGTTGTGTGGGTAATATTAACGCCCTTTTGAGCACCTTAGGTAGTGGTCGAGTTGGTGAAATAGGACATATGAGGTTAAAAGGTTCTGTGTTCGAATCCCCCTACTTATGCTCTCTCAATTGAACCTGTCATACAGGAATTGTTTAGTGTGAAGTGCCCAGTTAGCGTGATTTACAGGCTATTGTGTCAATCCAGAGGTTTACCCAGTGCGTATTTAAATGATAACGGCTGCAAGTTCGTTTGCTTAAAAAAAAAACTTTTGCTATCCTTTTACTAATATTTATCATATTAGTAAAAATAAATTTTATAAAAGTATTCATTTGAATAAATTTTAATATAAAAATATATGTGGTTATATAAGTTCATTGAAGTGTGCTATTTTATATTCTTGATAACACTATTTTACAAAAAAAAATCCAGCCCAATAGTCAATGCAATCCAAGAAAAAGGAATGTATAATTAAAAATGTATTTAGT
This sequence comes from Erythroxylum anguifugum, assembly GCA_027478595.1. Classification (NCBI taxonomy): domain Eukaryota; kingdom Viridiplantae; phylum Streptophyta; class Magnoliopsida; order Malpighiales; family Erythroxylaceae; genus Erythroxylum; species Erythroxylum anguifugum. The sequence continues at coordinate 62,364,017 of JANIPN010000004.1, forward strand.
TTAATCAGTAAATTAATGAAATTTAAAAATTAAGCAAGAAACTTTATTTAAATAATTGGCAAATTTTTTATGAACATTATATTTAAAATAAATAACGAAATTTAAAACATATAAAATCAAATTAAAGATTTAAAATTAAACGATAAATTTAATTTAAATAATTTATAATAAGATTTTAAAAATCAGAAAATTCAAATCTATGACTTCAACTACTAATTTTTTAAAAGGTTCAAAATTTAAATCTTGGTTATGAAATTATGTGTTAATTATTATGTTAAATTTAAATGTAACACCCAAATACCCCCTGGGAGGATACATGGATGCCACCCAAGACAGAACAAACAATCACACTGATAATTATTTTAATTTAGTAACTCAAACCCACACACATTATTACACATAGTAAATCTCATAACAGAAATCCAAAGAATATTTACAGGCCCAAATAAATTATACAAAATACATTTTCGACCAGTATA
>JANIPN010000004.1:62364595-62380413 GCA_027478595.1 Erythroxylum anguifugum
TCCAAAAAATACTATAAATATCAAAACAATATTTTAATATTGTCCGAATCACTCCGAAGTTCATTAGACCAATGTACTCGCAAAATGTCATGACTGCATGCCAATTTCGTAATTTGTACTCATGTCTTCTAACCCTTAATTTGGGGCGTTACATTAAATATCTTTAAGACCCAAAAAATCTCAGATGTGAAACATTCTTAATTCTTGTAGTAAAAAGGAAGACGAGTAATTCAGCTTGTGTTCCTGGTCTTGTACGTTTGTTGGCAGGAACCAAAGGTCGGACCAGAAACAACAGAGGCTTCGTTATGCTGACGCCACGTAAACGCAAGAGGACCCTGAAAATATTTTTAAAATAATTAAAAATCTCTAAAAAGAAACTGAGTTTACGCGTAGACAGATAGAGAAGCCTAAGCAAAAGAGAACTTCCTTTTCCTTTTCTTTCTATTTTCTGATGTTTCACACTTACTCCTTCGATTCACACCACTTGGGCACTTCCCCGGATAAATCTTTCACTTTCTCTCCGTACTTCTTTGATCTTTAGCTTTTCAGGGTAGAGTTTTAAGATCGAATATAAGATCCTGCAAGCGTGTGGGTGTTCTTTGGATATGGAAGGACACCCTCACCATCACGTCATGAGTGTCAACGTTGATACAGGAATTGAGAGGTATCCTCAATGGAGTGTTCAAGAAACGAAGGAGTTTCTGATGATCAGAGCAGAATTAGATCAAGCTTTCACGGAGACCAAAAGGAACAAGCTTCTTTGGGGATTGATATCTAATAAAATGAAGGAAAAGGGTTATAATCGCAGCGCAGAGCAGTGCAAGTGCAAGTGGAAAAACATCGTTACTCGGTACAAGGTATTATTTTCTGTTTCCACTTCAAGTAACATCTAGTCAATGGTTTCCAGAAATCTTTTGTAATGGGTATTCATTTCTTACCATCTTTGTTTCATTTAGGGATATCAAACTATCGAACCCTCTATGAGACATCAGTTCCCGTTTTACCATGAGTTAGAAGCGATTTTCACAGATAGAATGCAAAGAATGTTGTGGAATGAAGCTGAAGCAACTGGGTCTCAGAAACGAGCAGTGGAGCTATATTCTGATGAAGATAACGATAACGAAGAGAGTGAGGGAGAGAAGGGTGTCACGAGAAAGAAGAAAAGGGTTAAGAGCAGTGCAAATCCCGGCAGCATGAACAGTTTGAGAGAGATGTTAGCAGATTTCATGAAGCAACAGATGCAAATGGACATTCAATGGAGAGAAGCGTTTGAAACCAGAGAACATGAGAGGAGGGTAATGGAGATAGAGTGGAGACAGAGAATGGAAGCACTAGAAAACGAGAGATTAATGATAGATAGGAGGTGGAGAGAAAGAGAAGAACAAAGAAGGATGAGAGAAGAAGCTAGGGCTGAGAAGAGAGACGCACTTGTCACCGCACTTTTGCACAAGCTCAGAAGAGACGACATTTAGTTATCTCAGTCTCTTTTCCTGTTAGAGAGGTTTGTCTTGGAAACTCTCGTATCGCTGAAGAAGTTTCACATGTTCTACCTTTGAATATGCTTGCAAGACCTAGTTCTTCTAGTAGAATAGCTTTGATTTTTCTATATTGTTCTTCACATGCTTTCTCTAATAATCCTAGTCAATAAATTCTTCTTTCATAAGTTAAATAACAAAGTTTTAAATAATGTTCATCAAAGCAAATTGTTACAGTCCAATAACCTCATCGTGCTGCTCGGTTGTGTTGTTATAATTGCCTTAAATCAGCTTCCTAATGGCTCTGAAATTAAGATTTAGCAACTACAAGTTGCAAATTGCAATGCTTGAATATGCTCGATGGTGTTGTTATAATCGTTCATAATCGTGTGTAAGTGCAATATAATTCGCATAATATGAGATTTTAAACTTCATTGAAAACCAAGGCTGATGATTTAGCTATGATTAATGCTCAAATTAACTTTCTAATGGCACTCAGCTTGAAGGTTTTGCAATCAGGGCTTGCAAATTGCAATGTTTGATGTACAGATACATTAGATTCAAGGTTTTAAATTGCAGATTGTATACATTATGATTTGAGGTTATTGTTGTAATTATCGTTTATGTAAATGTAATTACGAATAATTTGTGTAGTTTATTAGATCCGAAGCGTTTTTCGCCGATAATTTTCGTCGGTAAATTACAGAATTCTTGTAGATTGTTGGTTTAGTAGAATGTTCCATTTACGAACGCAAAAACAGATACGAGATTGAGCTTCTAGGACGTGAAGAACATGCCAAGTTGTCAACAGCTCAAGGGAAGAAAGAGCTATCGAAGTTGTTTTGTTTTATACTCAAAACGTGCCATTTTGTGTCTATTTCTCTTCATCTTTTGGTTTCCCTTTCAATGAAAGAACGCTTCTCAACCCAATTGTGGATTTCCTTCTTTCCGCTTACGTTCATATCAGGGTTTGTGGAAGTCAAACAATGTGCCTGACTGCCGTGCCAGAGACCGCTTTGAGGGTTCTAAGAAACTTATAAATGAGGTGTTTGACTATTCGTTTGTTAGTTCCACGTTCTTTCTCCCGGCCGAGGTAGGGTCAAATTCTCAAATTCATAGGATTAGAGTAGTCAAAGTTAGCACTTTTATTAGAGGATTTAAATAATATTTATATAATTATAATTAATGTTAAAATTAATTAAAAGTTAATATTTACGAAGTTAAATTGATTAATATTTTTACCAAACGAATATATTATTTAAAATTTGATGTGAAAAATGAACGAGAAGTCAATGTTCGTACTCTTAGTGGATGAGTTAACGGTCTATCCATTTTTCACAATAAATTATAAAACTGAATATTTATAATTATGATTAATATTATAAAATCAACAAAAAATGAGATTTAAAATATAATTTATGTTTAATCGATATTTTTATAGTTTTAATTAATATTATAAAATTAATTAAATATATAAAATATAATTTATGTTTAAAATATCTTGTATAGATGCATATAAATAATGGTAAATTTATCTTTTATTATCAACTTTAAATAAGATTAAGTACCTATTTGGATGAGTTTTTGGAGGTTAATAAGTATTTTTCTTCACCAAAAAATCTTTTTTAATAAAAATGATTATTTAATTGTAAAATAAAAAAGCACTTTTTTAATAGATATGTTTTTTTTTTTGCAACCAAAATATAACTTTTAAGAAGTTCAAATTTGGTGTTTCTAAAAAAAGTGCTTTTTCAGGTATATTTTTTCATATCAATTAATGAGTCTATTTTTTTTGCTTCTTTTGTCCTTATGTTTTACACATAATTTTCACAATACCCACAAACTCATCTTCCCATTTATTTTGGGAGTTATATAATATTATTTGACCTTTTTAATATGTTTTTAATATTTATTTTTGATATTAGTTTTACTTACATTATAATTCATATAAAAGATTTGGTTAGATATATTTTTATTTATGTTTCATATGGTTTAAAATTATATAATAATTAATATATTGTGCTTTGCATATTGTTTAATATATTTTAAATAATATTTACATGCATAAATAATTTTATTAAAAAATAAAATATAGTTAAAATTAAAAGTGCTTTTTATTTTCATGTTGCCAAATAGTCTATTATATAAAGCTATTTCAAAAAAGTTCTTTTTAAAATGACAATCAATCGGTCAACTAACTTATTAGAAAAGTTATTCTCAGAAAAGATCTACGAAAAAAAACTCTACTGATAAAAGCTCTACTGTTATAAGCTCCATCAAACAGAGGCTAAGACAATCATTGCTGTGATGTTGTTGATTATTCATATAGATTATTAAACACAACCGGTTGTTTTATAATACTAAGTTCAGACTGCACATAATAAATTGTTTTATAGTATTTAGTTTAGAAATAATCTCTCTACTAATTAAGGGTAAAGTTGCATATTAGTGAACCTCCTTAAGTCTTGCATTTTAACAAGATTTGTATTGAGTTGTTGTTGTTGTTAGTTCAGAATGCACGTAACAATTCACTTGATTCAGATAGAAATAAAAAATTGGTCTGGTCTAATTAAATCTCTTAAACACGCATTAGATTATTTAAACTAAAATAACTTGGTTTCAATTTATCAAACATGTTTATAATCTTCAACTCAATTTGTAAACTACAAGTCATTTGGTTCGGGACAAATAAGCAATATCACTCGATCATAATCTTCTTTTTCCTTTTATCTTCGTCTTCATCAGAAATATCATCATTTGCTTGTGAGATCCAATTCATAAGGTATAGTCCGGACAATGCATGCATAAAGTTTGTTCCTATCCCTTTTCATTACATGCACTAAACATCCTATTTTTAGAACTTATTATACAAATCCTTGTCCAAACCTTGTACACTATCATGTCGTTGGTTGTATTTGAACCAGCTCATACACATACATTATGTTATGTGTGTGATCCAACTTATCATGTACTCATCAGATTCAAATCTTATAAAAATTGAGCTAGACAGCTAAAGATAAGATAAAAGATCGACCTTCCACAGGTTCCTAAACCGTGTTCCTTGCTGGAAATCACATTTCTTAGCCAATGATGTATCGTGTTTTGTGCCTTATACTCTCCAGTTCATCCTCGAAACTTGGAGCAATCGATTGCCCGTGTTAGAAGTTTGACTATTTGCTTAACCTTATTTGTTTAGATATTTTTTATAATGCTAGTAGAAATTAGAATCCCAATTGAAAATTTTTGACAATGTTTTAAAAATCTAACAATATAACTAATTTAAAAGAAAAAAATTTAAACCAATCAACTTTTGATTTAATTTTTATTTTAAACTTTTTAGTTTAATTTATTTTACTAATTTTTATTATTAAAATTTGATCAGTTTACTAATTATTTGGTAATTTATTGTTAAAAATTTATTAGTTTACTAATTATTCGGTAAATTTTTATAAACTAAAATAAATTGATTAATTTTTATTTAACAATTCTATATTTAATTAAACTTAAAAAAATTTAATGGGTAAGGATAGTCTTCTTCGATTATTTTCTAAATTCTTTAATTTTATTAAAATTTTAATTAATTTTATGACTATTTAATACTGATTGAATCTTTATACTTTAAAAAATCTTATCTAACTGGTTTAACTTTTGGTTCGGTTTTTAAAACATTATTTTTTAGAGAATTTATTGAGTTTGTTTTAATTTTATTTTTTTAAATATTAGTAAAAATATATTAATTATCTTCCAAATGTTTATTGGATAAACAATTAAATATATATTTCTTACTTTAAATAAATTATTTAATAAGTTAATAACTCAAAATTAAGTGAGAGATTATATAACTTTTTATGTACTAAATAAATTATTAAAATTCAAATTGATTGGAACAAGACATTAATATCTCATTCATATTTTATAATATCAACAGTCATTAATGTTTTAAAAGTCGAACCAGAAATTAAACCGATAAAATAAAAATTTTAAGGTTTGAAAATTCGATCAGTATAAGACTGTTATACATCAGTATATAATTAAGATAGAACAAAATTAAATAATTTAAAATATGATTAAAAAATAAACTTATATTTACACGTCGAATTTAGTTAAAAACAAAAATTTTTAAATATTAAGATAAATCAAGTCAAAAAAATTAAATTGAAACTAGAAAATTTAACCATTCAAATTTTTTGTGGTTGAAAATACTAAATTGGTTTAATTTTATAATTATTACAGATTCAATTTTAACTCAAAATTAATTAATTCAATTTTTATTCATTTAATACATGCCAGCAAGATTACAGTGTTTGTGTCTATGTCACACTAATATGCGAACTGACTTTTGTTCCTCTTTTAACTACCGTTTCATGTACTAGATTCGCTGACCTCTGTTCATACGATCCCCATAGTCAACACCCAGAAGTCGGATCTGATTTGTCTTAAACAAGTGAAATAAGGGACAAAACGCACCAGAAAAAAAAGTTAAAAAGACAAGTTCTTGGACCAAACAAGTCTCACATTGTCCTGTAACAGATTCTATGAAGTAAAAAACAAAGTGTTTGTTTAATTATTGGTAGCTACTCGTTCTAATGTATTGCGTTAAATAAGGTCAGGAACATTACGTCGTTCACAATTAAATAATCTAAAAACACCATATAATATTTTAATATTTAAGATAATATATTCAAAAGTATTTATTTTATGAAAATTTCAATTTAATATTAAAAATTTAAAAGTTTTCAATTTAGTAATTGAAATAATTAGATCGTTAATCAATTCGCAAACTATCTTCAATTTTTTTTCTTCGCGCAAGTAAATAAAAATTACAACTGCAAAATAATGAAAACACCGACGCTTGGTAACGCAGTTCGGCACATTTTACCTACGTCTGCGGGGACCTCACCCAGATTAAATTCTTTCACTGTAGTTTACAAAAAATTACACAAGATTGATCTACCCCGTAAGACCCAATCTATGTAACCGACCCACACCCTAACTACCCGTGAAAGATCTTTAAGCACAATAACACGACCGACTCGTGTTAACCTCGTCAGAAGATTTTCTTAACTATTTTTACTCAAAAGCAAAAACAAATAACACAAGAAAGCAACAATTTCAGATATGAAATTCTTCACCGAAAAAGCCAAGTAGCAGCACCGACAATATCTTTACCAAGCTGTGACGAAGCCTCTTTTGTGCTGCAAATATCAATTAACTTAAATCACCCAGTAAAAACATTAACTATACATCACTCTTGAACTGCTTGCTGGAGATAAAAATAATGTGACTATACTGCTGCAAAAACACCCCACAAAAATTAACTCAATCGAGAGAATAAAACTCAACAACGCAGCAGCCAAAAATCACCTACACCCCCTGTCGTTCACCCATGAAACAAGACAGTATATCGCAGATCAAAAGAAGATGCCGAACACAATATTCCACGTCTCTTTCTTCAAAAATCAAAAATCAAAATGACAGCCACCCAAACTCCCAAGAAACAATATCACGTGAGCTACGAAAGTCAACAACCAACACCCACACCCACACGGCTAGGATTTTATTTCCTTATCATATTCAAACAGGACAATATTAGATAAAGATCAATCCAAAGATCATGCTTATTAGGATTATCTTTCCAAATCAAATCCCAAGCATCTTCCAAAGCGCAACCACCGGTTTAGGAATACATTAAAAAATTATTAAGGAAATTCCCATGTCTAACTAAAATGCCAAAAAAAGGATATATTAAAAAATAAATCCTAACAGTAACTAAATTTTAAATTTCATATAAATAGGGTTAAAAAGTTATGTTTGTTGATATAGCTATCAGATGAATATCTATGTAATATTTAATAGACATGTTGTATTAATGAAAACAACATTTTGATCTAATTTATACAAGCTTTAAAAGTTGCTCATTTATAACTATAAAGTCACAAGTTTAAGCTTATGTTTGGTTGGACTTATACTTGGGAAGAACATTTCTAAAAAGCGAATTGACTATTTGGCTGTCATTTAAAAAGAGTGTTTTTGAAAGAGCTTCATACAGTAGACTGTTTGACAACATAAAAATAAAAAGAATTTTTAACTTTAACTATATTTTATTTTGTAATAAAAATTATTTATGTATATAAAAAATATTTAAAGTATATTAAATAATATGCAAAGCACAATATATTAATTATTATATAATTTTAAACTATATGAAATATAAATGAAAATATATCTAACCAAATCTTTTATATAGATTATAACATAAGTAAAACTAATATAAAAATGAATATTAAAACATATAAAAAAGTCAAATAATGGGTTTGCAAGATAAACGTGAAGATGAGTTTGTAAGTATTGTGAAAATTATGTGTAAAACATAAGGACAAAAAGGATGAAAAATAAGCTCATTAATTAATCTGAAAAATTTATCCGAAAAAAGGCATAGAGAGACTTTTTTGAGAAGCTTCAAATTTGAGCTTATTAAAAAGCTATATTTTTACTGCTAAAAAAGCCATATATATTAAAGAAGTGCTTTATTATTTTACAGCCAAATACCTATTTTCTTAAAAAAACTTTTGTGATGAAAAATGCACTTATTAATCTTCTAAAAGTTACGGAGATAACCACTTTGTAAAAATATAAAGAAAAAATTGCGTATATTACGATTCTCTATTTCTCTTTGTACTCTCGCAAAGCGAAAATCCTTATATTCTCGGCATGTTGACTTTAACTTTACTAAATAAGAAAACACCCTAAAAGATTAGGTGTTATTTAATTTGTTATCCTTTAATATTTCGTGAAAATCTATTTATTATGCATTAAAAATAATAATTAAATCTGTGAAGGTCAAATCAACACGTCTGCTGGTTCTTTTGGTTCGTATAACCAAACCTTAACACAACGGAGGTAAGAAAAAAAGCCCAGAACTCAGTGGGTTGGTGTAGGTGGTACATGCCTTCGTCGCTTAACCAAGTGGTTGGGGGTTCGAATCCCACCATTAGGAATGCAACAAGCTCCTGGGTCAGTTGTAGCCCTCCCAAATAGTTGGAGGTTCGAATCCCACCATTAGAAATGCAACAAGCTCCGTGGGTGTACCAAAAAAAAAAGAAAAGAAAAAAAGCCCAGTTGGGTGGTCATTAAGAAATTAATGTCAAAGCGTTGTTGACTTTTGTGTCTCTTAATTTCCCATTTCCTTGGTGGCCAAGTGCGGAAAGCATGGATGTTGAGCGTTGTCTCAGTTTGTCAAAACTTGCGGACCCTTCCGTTTGATTTTTCATTAAACACCTTTTAAAAGTGAAACTAAAATTTAACGAATAAAATAGAAATTTAAAGGATTAAATTTTTTAACTGATATTAAACCATCGTAAAATTAATTAAAGTTTAAATATGATTAAAAAATTATTGAAAATTTTAAAATTTAATTAAAAAAGATCTCTTTAAATGCAAAGAAATTTATTTGTAAACTTATTAATTTATAAAAATTAAATAATTAATAAGCTGATTAAATTTTAAGCAAAAGTTATTAAAATAAATCGAATCAGAAAGTTAAAAATTGAACCATAAAATTAGTCGGTTTAAGATTTTTATAATTGAACCAGTCGGAATGGTTGAGTTTTTTAATTGTCGATATTTTCTTTCTATTTGAGGAATATTGATAAAAATAAATTCAAATATAGAAATTCAAAATTGGGTCAAATGAGACTCTAATTTATTGTTTTAATGACCATAAAATGCATTATTATTAATAACTCTTTCTTAATAATATTAATAACTCTAATATAACTGAAAAAATAATGTTTGAAATTTGAATAAAATAATAAAATTAGTAAAAAATTAATCGAATAAATAAAACAATTAAAAAAGTGAAAGAAATGAGTAAAACACAATAAATTTACAAGTTAAAGAAATTCAAGTGAATAATAAAAAAAGAGAGAAAATCATGCATATGAATATCTAATAAATGATTGTAATCCTTCTTATAACTTTTATCTTAGTTATTTCTATTTATTATTAGTTTAATAATTTATATGTAATGTATTACATATCAATTCTTTTACAATTAAGAAAAATTTTGTTTTGATATTTAAAAAAATCATAGTTCTTAAACAATATTTTTAAATAATTTTTTTTACTTAAAAAAAAATTTAAAAATAAATTTATTTTAATCTTTAAAAAGAACTTACAAATTTTTGAAAAACTTGTTTCGGAAAGCTTGTTCGTGCATTACGTACATATAATGGCTAGGGATCGTAACGAGCCTGACTTAATCATAATTTTTAAATAATTTTTTTAAATTAAAAGTGTAAAACGAAATCTTTTTTTAATTGGGTCCGAACTTGGACCGCATGAATACAATTAAGAGCACCTAAGTTTGGGCTCAATTGTCAGCCCGTACAATGGTTGACCAAATGAATTGATACCGTTTGTTTGAAAACATTAGTTGATACACTTATTGACCAAAGTCATACATTAAGCGATCAATGTCACATAATATAAACACACAACCCACTCTTCTCTTGACTTATAAATTATTGGGTACTCTTAAAATCTATCCTTATCTCCATATTCTTCTATTAAGCCATCGAACATGGTTCTAGTTCTCAATAAAGGCTTTACGAGTAGCCATATCCGCAGATTTGTGCAAAAGCCCATGTAGTGTTTACAAGGCCACGATCTCTACATCCCAATGTTTCAATTGGTGTGAAAATTATTGTCTAGGTCGAGTCTGCCCTAAAGTTCAATCGGGCCTAGGCCCATGACACGAGCCGGTCTGATATGACTCGGACAATCCAAAGTTTGACTAAGCTCAAGCTTGACTAATAATTTTTAAATTTAAAATTTAAAAATAACATTATTTTTTAATTTTCAAAATTGAGATTAGGACGAACTAAATATTTGGTCAAAAGCAATTGATATGTTAATTTTAGGTGGAGATTAATTATCAAACTAGAGTTAGGGTTAATTGGTAAGGCTATTGACAAGACATTACTATCTCCTTATTTATTTCACTTCATAAGATGATGTATCATGCAATGTCTCTATCATTCAAACACCATGATTTTGGCTTAAAAGTTGTTGAAAAAGTAGTTAGGTAATTTAAAATTTGATGTGCAAAAAGGATATTCTATTAGGATGGTTGGGAATAAAATCTACTGTTCCCAAATATCCCGTTCCCTCAAATCTCATTCATTTAATTTTAATTAGATTAGATATTGACTAAGTTTTATTTAATCCAAATTTTTATAGTTTGTGCAAATTACGCTAATTGGGTACTATGCACTAGACAAGTCCTGTGTAAGAGACTCAATTAAGAGAATGTAGGAAGAGAGATTTGAACACAGAACCATTTGACCTCATGTCCCCCCTACTCTACCCAACTCGACCATCCCCTAAGGGCGCAATCCAAAATTTAATCGACTTAATAATTAAAATGATACCTTTTTATTAAAATTGAATAATATAATGTCAATTTTTTAAAATTAATTTATATCGAATCAAAATTTTCAAATATAATTCTTAATATTTGAATTTAATATAAGACAATTGGAATCTCAATTGAATTTTTATCTAAAATTATATTATTTGATGTTATTTTATTTAAGTAATATCGCTTTCAAATTTAGTTAAATTAGTTTCAAAATTGTTTAAATTGAACTAAATCAGTTCATTCAAATTCAAGTCTTAACTCGAATTTTTGCTATTTGACTTGGTTGCATGGTTTGCTAACCTTACCTGCAAGCTCTTTAGGGAATATTTCATTCTCATGGTTGGACTTGCACGTTCCAATCTCAGACCAGACACATGACCAGATAGCGTGGTGATTCATCTAAGAAAGTCAAGCTCGTGTTTCGAGTTCACACCAAACTACCAAATAGCCGAAAGCATTAAGTTATAGTAAGCCATGCTCGTTTCAAGTTCACATTGTTCCAGCTTAAGTGACCTTATACGACCTAATCCTGGAGTACCTTACACCACGTGATTTCTCATGGCGTGATCCCATGAGAAAGCTGCGGACAGAGCCGTACATTGATATGAAAATTTGGCAACCCTTTCACATTTGGACTCTAATTCACATCAGGAAATGGCAGACAAATTGTACAAAGAAAGATACATACAGAATTTGTCATGTTTTCAGTTCACAAGCTCTTCCACTACTTGGCATAGAAGTAGGTCTAGGAATTCTTGGCCAATCTCTGCACATATCTCTGCACTTTCACCAGTAGAAACTCTCCAATTCGACTGTTTAACCTCTTCTTCAGTCAACTTGTAAACCTTTATCGATTGTTCAACAGTTTGTTTCTTCCATGACTCGTAAAAAGTTTTAACCGCTGTTTCTTGGTTTGTGGCTTTCGATGAAGGTTTCTTCTTGAAGTGCAACTTCTTAGACCTTGAGCTATCTGGTTAAGAGAATACACCAAGAAAAGAAAGTCATGTTTGGAGTTTAATATGGTAAAGAGAAGTGTAGATTGGTTAATATAGGAAACTAACCATCTGAAACAGAAACTGGACATGGATCTTCCGAACTACAGTACTCAAGCGTCTGAACTTCTTTTGTTGCACGATGATTCTTCATCTTCTTCATGAACTTTGATTCAACCAGTACTTCCTTCTGGTTTATGGGCTTTACTGGACGTTTTGCTTTTAGTTTTTCACTAGAACATTGTCTCTGAGCTCGCTTCGTACCAGGAGAAACAACAGGTTGTGAAACTCGACCTTCTTGGCAACGATTAAATCTCGAAAACTGTTTATCAGAAACCTTCTTCTTGTTTCCATGATTCCTATCCTTCTTGGCATAAGACGTGTCTCTGTTCTTGCTTCTCTGATCATCATTCCTGCGCTCACCAACTTCAGGTTTAATATGTCTGTGTTCCATTTTCTTGGATTTGTGTTCCTTGTCCAAGTAGAGAACGAGGAGATCATAATTCCCTTGACTCACCAACGTGGGTTCACGAAACGAGACTGAAGTCTTCACTCTACGATGCTCAGCTTGTTCCAGGTCAAGCTTAAGCAAATAATCCATGAAATTCACTGACCTACTTCGCGGAACTGAATCCAGATTTCTTCCTTTCGTACACAAACAGGTTTCTGGCAACGAGTCTAACCCCATCAATCTCGCAACCACATTAGGAGTTGACGAAACCGGAGCTTTAGATTCAATCTCTTGAACAGATCGGTCTTTCTTAACCTGAACCTGATCAAGCTCGATTGAACCTCCGATTTGATCCGATGGGTAAGTCTGGGGACTGCCTTTGCACAGAAGCAAGCGAACAACGCCTGAAAAACACCCAGAACACTGACGGCGAGAGTTCCTCATCATGCACTCAAGTTCTAACACGTACAGAGACTCAGGAACCGACCCTTTTGAAGAAACTTGTTGAGAAGCTGCTCAGTTCCACTTAATCAAGAATGGTTCAGACACATCCTGAGAAAACAATAGTTTATGTTCGTGAAAGAACAGCATCTAAATGACTATAAACAGTATCAAACAACTTGTTACAGACAAAAGGCGGGTTTTGGGTTTGAAAACTGAGTCTCGTTGATTGGATTCACACCCATGTACAAGACAAAATACATACCCTATTCATACATACGCGCCATAGCTTGTACGAGAAAAGGACGTTAGGACAAGAAACGTAACAAACTGCGATTTCTCTACACGTCAGGGTTTGGATCCTGTTGGTTAATATTAAGATGCTATGCTACGCGCAGTCTGCGATGGTTTGAGTGTAGGTGGAAGAGCTCTAAGTCGGGGAATTTGGTAGGGTTTATGCATTTTCTGGTTGATGAAAAAGATATAGTTTTGGCCGACTTTGTTGACTATTGAGTCCGAATGGTTCATTCTATATATGGACGCGTGTGGACCACTGACTTGAAAGGTCTTTTGTCAGAGGACAAATTGTCACCCACCGACACCGCAGACCTCCTTGGACACCGCAGACCTTCTGTTTCATTCAATTCAGTCAATGTAGAGATGGCCAAACGAGGGGCAGAGATAACTGATTCACTGTAAGCCTGCGTCACTTTGTTACTGTTTAACATTGGATGGATGGATCTGAATGGAATCGACTGTTACGGTTTGATCTAATTGTAAGTATGAGATTTGAATCCCATATTAGTTAAATACAAAATTAATATGAAATTTATAAAAACTTTGAGTTTTCTACCTTCATAAGCTAGCGTTTGGGGTGTGACTCTGACTCTCTTAAAGTCTTTATCAATTGGTATTAGAGTCGGTCTTGAAGTGGTGGCCTAAGAGTGCCAGCCGTTACCAACAAGGATCTCATAATGGTGGCCCATGAAAAGGTGACCTGAAAGTGTCGACCATGACCAACATGGCCGTGACCAATAAAGACATTGGTCCTTATGGAGGGACGAATGTTACGATTTGATCTAATTGGAAAGTACGGGACTTGAATCCCATATTAGTTAAATACAAAATTAATATAGAATTTATAAGGACTTTGGGCTCTTTACCCTCATAAGCTAGCTTTTGAGGTGTGACTCTCCTAAAGTCCTTATCATCTACTTACCTCAAGTTAACAAATTCGATTTAACTTAATTGAACGTGGAATCGGATTTGTGTTTGTTATTTCTGAATCTATCAAGGATTTAAAAGTTTCAAAATAAAAAATTTTAAAATTTTAAAAATTAAAAAATTTAGAAAATAAAAAATACAAGAAAATTTAAGTGTACTTAATAAGGCTACGAGTTTTGGGATGCTCAAGTTTGATCCGGCTCAAGCTCGAGTCTAGTGCTTCAAATCAGAGCAAGCTACAGGTAAATCTTATAACCCTAATATAAAATTTCGAATTGAACTGGAACTTAGTTTGTTGTTAACTTAAGTTTAGTGACAAATGACGATCTGTTTAAAAAATTTTATTTTGAGGCTATTTTAGACCAATTCTGAATAATTTCGACCTCATTTCAGTTTTAAATATACTTGAAAAACTTGAACATATTTATTAAATTGAGTTTTGAATTTTTTTGATTTGAATTCGGTAAAATCACCATATATAATTAATTACTCGCCTAAAAAAAAATACTACTTACGTGTCAACAAATTAATTAATAATTTTTGTATTTCTAATTAGTATTATAAAAATTAAACAAATTCGGAATTTACTACATTTCTTATATATAATCTTAGGGTTAATTGTAAAAAAAGCCTAAACTTTCGTCAAATTTTCAATTATAGTCCGAACTTTAAGAAGTAGCAATAAAATATTCAAACTTTCAATTTTCTTCAATTCTACTCGAAACTTTAAAAAGTAGCAATAAAATGTTCAAAATTTTAATTTTCTTCAATTCTAACATGACTTTATCTGTTATTCTCCCGATGTCCTTGGCCGTTTATTTCTGTTTGTTCTTCTGACGTCTCAAACTACTCTCGCATTACAGTATATTGTTAGGTCATTTTTAAACTTAAAAAAAAAATACTAACATCAGACTATAATTGAAAAATTGAACATTTTATTGCTACGTTTTAAAATTTGGGTTAGAATTGAAAAAAAATTAAAAATTTAGACATTTTATTGTTAATTTTAAAATTTTGAGTTATAATTAAAAAATTGACGAAAATTTAAACTTTATTTTTTAATTAACCCTATAATCTACAAGAATCTAAAGGGGGAATTAGCTGATGTATTGCAAGCATTGAGTTTTGTATCTTCGCTAGTTATTGCAGTTATTGTAGTGAAGGATTAGTTCTGGATAAGAACAGTGCACTGCTTATCTTTTTCATTATTTGGTCCGGATACTGTATCAGTCGTACACAAACAATGCTGGTAAAAATGCATCTGATGAATACATTTTTACCATTCATAAAAAAAAAACAAGTTTCAACTATATCCTCTAGCTATTTTCTACCCTTTGTAAATACGACAGTACTGTTGAACCTTGTTAGTGCCACCGTTGGAGGCATAGCACTGCATTTCCTCCATTTAGTTCAACCCAATTTACTTGCTTCGATCTCAAACATCATCTTATCCTGGGTTAACACATCAATCCTATTGTCAAAACACTGGCCTAGGGTGCAGGAAGTTCATTCTTAAATACCAAGACTAATATAATCCACAAAATTACGAAATACCTTCTAAATACAGGATAAGATTATGGTTTAGGCTTCTGGGCCATTCCCAGTTTTGGCATTCCCAAACATTTGAGATGATACTATAACCATTGGCGAATGACAACAGAAAGTGCCAAGCATGCACAGTGGATCCTTAGCTTTTATCATTTAACAAGACTTAAACGTGAGATTAATTCTTATGACGGGGGCTTCACAACTTCCTGATAAGAAGAAACATCCTCTGATCAAGCTCAAGCTGAGAGACATGAGAAGGCTCCCCC